>JAPDOI010001285.1:0-198744 GCA_029168955.1 Aplectana chamaeleonis | reverse complement strand
AAAGTGACTTTGATTATGTGAGGACTTTGATTATGTGGAGTGCTGATAAAATATGTATATATCGCTTCCTCATACAGGACCGCAACGGCTTGTTTCCGCTGTTTAGAACTTTCGACAAAGACAAGAGTTTTCAGAGAATATTGTTCATTTTTTCTACACTCTTCTCATTCCACTTTCCTATTGTTCCCTTTTTGTTGAAACGTTTGTAACGCGAACCAAACCACTTTTGCTTGGGAGACCCCTTTTTCACAGAATCAATAGTCGGTCCAAACTCGACTGCCAAATCATACTTTCAACTATTTCACTACATTTTCCCGAAAATCAAATCATTCTAGGCCAAATCGTTCTCAGGAATATTTCAAAACCTTTTTTCATTTTTCTTTAATTTCTCCTTTTAACTGAGTACAATTCTAATTTTTCGAAAAAATGGCCATGCCAAATCTCTACTTTTGCCAGGAACCTAAACCTTCAGGAATTTCATTTATTTTTCCTAAAGGTTCCCTTTCTAACATAATTTATGCCTGATGGTGTTAATTCAAAGTAAACCCACTGATGCCCCCCCCCCTTCTATGACCTCGTGCACACTCCCACTGATGTCCTGCTCACTTTCTACGGCGTTCTGCGCACACCCATTTGGGCCCCGCACACTATCTACGGCGTCCGTCGCACTCTCATTTGGGTCCCACACACTTTCTACGGTGTTCTGCGTACACCCATTTGGGTCACAAGCACGCTCCTGCCGATCATTCTTTCCGCGGGGCTACCGTAACCCTCTAAAAATTTTTCATGTGTCAGCTTGGATATGAGCACATTGTATTAGCCAACAATAAATTTCTTACAATATCGAACTCCTCAGCCACTTCCCAGCGGCTTCTCGAAGAGAGCGGTGTGTGAATGAATGCATACGGCTCCTCTGCCTTTTTATACCCCGCATGTTATCAGCGTGTGTTATCGTCGTTCGTTATCATGTTTTGTTCAAGAATGGTTACGGTAGCCTTGCGGAAAAAACGATCGGCATGGGCGTGCTTGTATTTGGGTCCCACACACTTTCTACGGCGTACTGCGCACACCCATTTGGGTCCCGCACACTTTCTATGGCGTCCGACCACTCTTATTCGGGTCCCACACACTTTCTATGGCGTCCGACGCACTTCCACTTGGGTCCCACACACTTTCTACAGCGTCCGACGCACTGTTATTTGGGTCCCATACATTTTCTACGGCGTTCTGTGGCGCACTTGTGAGTCACACCGTGCGGCGTTCCAAAAAGTACTTCCGAGATCCCGCCGTTTTGATTGAAGCGTTGCCCCGTCTTAGGGAGCGTTCAATCCTGAGCAAAAGCCTATCAGTAACGGTGTTCACTTCATTAACGAATGAGTAATTCCTGAAAGTTTAGGTTCCTGGCAAAAGTAAAGATTTGGCATGGCCATTTTTTTGAAAAATTAGAACTATACTCAGTTAAAAGGGGAAGGTAAAGAAAAATGAAAAAAGGTTTTGAAATATTCCTGAGAACGATTTGGCCTAGAATGATTTGATTTTCGGGAAATGTAGTGAAATAGTTGAAAGTATGATTTGGCAGTCGAGTTTGAACCAACTATTGATAAGAGTTGTGCAAAACGAGAGATCGCATTGTATGAGCTTATCCGTAGAACATATCAAAGCAAAATCACGCGTGATATGGAACAAACAGTTGATTGTACTCCACTTAACACGTGAAGACCGCGGCATTGCAGCTCCCGAACGAGCGTTTACTGCTTACGTTATCACGCGTGATTTTGCTTCGATATGTTTTACGGATAAGCTCATACAATGCGATGTCTCGTTTTGCACAACTCGTATCAATAGTTGGTCCAAACTCGACTGCCAAATCATACTTTCAACTATTTCACTACATTTCCCGAAAATCAAATCATTCTAGGCCAAATCGTTCTCAGGAATATTTCAAAACCTTTTTTCATTTTTCTTTACCTTCCCCTTTTAACTGAGTATAGTTCTAATTTTTCAAAAAAGTGGCCATGCCAAATCTTTACTTTTGCCAGGAACCTAAACTTTCAGGAATTTCATTTATTTTTCCTGAAGGTCTCTTTCTAACATGATTTATGCCTGATGAAGTTAATTCAAAGCAAACCCACTGATGCCCTGCCCCCTCCCCTTCTCTGACATCCTGCACACTACCACTGATGTCCCGCACACTTCCTACGGCGTCCTGCGTACACCCATTTGGGTCACAAGCACCTTTTTTTTCATTTTTTCCGCAGGGCTACCGTAACCCTCCTTTAAGAATTTTTCATGTTTCAGCTTGGATATGAGCACATCGTATTAGCTAACAATCATGTTCGCACAATATCGAACTCCTCAGCCACTTCCCAGGGGCTTCTCGAAGAGAGCGGTGTGTGAATGAATGCATACCGCTCCTCTGCCTTTTTATACCCCGCATGTAATCAGCGTGTGTTATCGTCGTTCGTTATCATGTTTTGTTCAAGAATGGTTACGGTAGCCTTGCGGAAAAAACGATCGGCATGGGCGTGCTTGTATTTGGGTCCCACACCCTTCTACGGCGTCCGACGCACTGTTATTTGGGTCCCATACACTTTCTAGGGCGTACTGCGCACACCCATTTGGGTCCCGCACACTTTCTATGGTGTCCGACCACTCTTATTCGGGTCCCACACACTTTCTGTGGCGTCCGACGCATTTCCACTTGGGTCCCACACACTTTCTTCGGTGTCCGGCGCACTCTCATTTGGATCCCACTAACTTTTTACGGCGTTCTGCGCACACCCATTTGGGTCCTTAAACTTTCTACAACGTTCTGCGCACACCCATTTGGGTACCGCACATTTTATACGGGGCCCGGCGCAGATCCGCTTGGGTCCCACACACTTTCTACGGTGTCCGGCGCACTCTCATTTGGATCCCACACACTTTCTACGGCGTCCGACGCACTGCTATTTGGGTCCCATACATTTTCTACGGCGTCCGGCGCACTCCCACTTGGGACCCGCACATTTTCTACGGCGTCTGGCGCACTCCTACTGGGGTCCCGCACACTATCTACGGCGTTCTGTGGCGCACTTGTGAGTCACACCGTGCGGCGTTCCAAAAAGTACTTCCGAGATCCCGCCGTATTGATTGAAGCGTTGCCCCGTCTCAGGGAGCGTTCAATCCTGAGCGAAAGCCTATCAGTACGGTGTTTATTTTATTAGTTCATTTTTACGAATGAGTAAACGTCGGATGGTTTATAATAACATGTTTAAGCGTTTTTGTCTTTCCTGACCCTCGATTTTGAGGTTCCACAAAAATTGAGCTACAAACTTCAAAATTTGACAGGAGCTAGGTGCAATCATAACCAACTTTCTGGCCAAAAATGAGCTTCTTAGCTCAACGATAAGTGTTCCAACAAGATCGTGAACGCCAACTGAATAAAAAAAGGAGATGAACCCTTTTTTCGACCAAATTCACGTGGTTTTGACAATTTTTCTCGAATCTCAGGAAACCATTCCGGAACATTTTTTGAACAGTTATTCAGCTTACTGAAGTATATTGAATGCAAAAAGAACGGTCTTCCTACGTTCACTCTGGACCCTGATACTGAGATCAGGGGGTTGCGCGACGGCGAATCAAAGCCAAATCTGGTGAGCGCTTCGCGCTCACCACAGTTGTCGGAGGGTTTATAATAACATGTTTACGTGTTTTTGTCTTTCCTGACCCTCGATTTTGAGGTTCCACAAAAATTGAGCTAGAAACTTCAAAATTTGACAGGAGCTACGTTCAATCATAACCAACTTTCTGGCCAAAAAAGAGCTTCTTAGCTCAACGATAAGTGTTCCAACAAGATCGTGAACGCCAACTGAATAAAAAAAAGGAGATGAACCCTTTTTTTCGATTAAATTCACGTGGTTTTGACAATTTTTCTCGAATCTCAGGTAACCATTTCGGGACATTTTTTGAACAGTTATTCAGCTTTCTGAGATATATTGAATACAAAAAGAACGGTCTTCCCACGTATACTCTGGACCCTGATACTGAGATCAGGGGGTTGCGCGACGGCGAATCAAAGCCAAATCTGGTGAGCGCTTCGCGCTCACCACAATAAGAAACTCTGTGAAATCACGATCATTCATCAATCACGTTATCAAAGAGAACGCGCATCGCTTCATTTCTGAAAAGAGACCCACCGATTTTCCGCCCCTCCCGCTCTCCCATGGCGATGTCTGTGGATCATTCATACATCACTGGCGGAGCGGGAGGAGCGGGGGTCGTATTTTCATTCATACTCACCTCTTTTTCCGAGCGGGCCGCTCTCGTAGAGCGGGAGGTTGGAGGTATGAATAGCCCCTTACTGAGAGTGAACATAAGAGAAAAGAAAATAAGCTGGCATAACATGAAATGTCTATAGATAAATCTTAGTACGACGTTCTTTTTACTATCGCTTTCTTGAACCCTAAGCCTAGCGGTTAGTAGGTTGAACTACCTCAAGGGCAGTGTTCACGATAAAAATCGTTTTCGAGTTTCCACCAGAAAACGAAGGTTTAGAGCCTGACTGTTTCATCAGTGAAGAGAGAATCATGAAAAACGCTGCGAAACAACCAAAATCAGATCTTCTCCTTGGAAGCCACATTTCAACGGTGGATCAGTTGCGCTGGCACGGGCCTGAAGTAGACAGCGTGAGAAAATGCGCACCAATGCTAAAACTCAGCCGCGCTTGCGCTACAATGCTAATGTAGAAGCGGACCAAACTGTTCCTCAGAAAACTCGACTGCGAGCGGAAGGGCTTGCGCGAGCGGACATCGGAGCCGTATGGAGCTCTTTCGGGCTTGTTTTCGTTCGTTCTTTCGACCCCAGTGCTCCAATGAGACCCTGAGCTCTCGAATTCCGGCCGAAAACCGAGGACGACATTTATCGTGGACACTGCCTTTAAAGGCAGTGTTCACAATGAAAATCGTTTTTCTGTTTCCACGCCTATCTTGAGAACGGTCCCATGCTGATTATAATGATGTCTCTGGAATCGTGCAAGACCTTCTGCGAACAGAGTTATGGTCTCTCAAAAATTGAGCTAGAAAAGAATGGTGGACGAGTTGTCCGAGGCTTGTAACTTCCGTCACTTGCAGCAGGTGTATGCGAGCTAACCCGAGTAAAGAGAGAAGTTGAGAATGCAGGGAAGAATCCCTATTGATCGGAAACCATCGCTCCTCTCACGATCTCGGGTTTTCATTTGTTCACGTCGGAGGGCGGGCATTGCGCTTTTGGGGTTTGCCTTGTGCTCAAAGTGGCAACTTCGGGATCTTTTGGGGCTCTTCCTGGCCTGTTCTCATGCGTTCTTTCGACGTCAACGTTACAGTGTGCTCCTACACTACCCATTCCTAGTGAAAACTGAAACACATTTTTTTTTCGTGAACACTGCCTTTGAAAGTTCACGATAATCTTCAATTTTGAGATTATTTGCTGTATCGATTAATTGGTCCCTAGATTGAGCTAAAATGACGTAGAAATTGATAAAAACGCACCAGTGAGACACGAAATCATATACTTTCACCCCGCCTCTTTACTCTCACTTTACTGTTCGTTGTGGCGATTGAATCTTTTGTGGAGCCGTCCTTTGAGGTGCTCTTCTCTTTGTTGGTCCGTTCTTTCCTTCGGACCCTAACTAGTACTGTCTTGCATGAAATGTTCTTCTATTTTGGACTGACCCATTTTTTCACCGGTGACAACCACCAAGAAGATGTTCATCCAACCGGACAACTAGTCCATGTCATAGAATAATGTCACTGAAACACGGCGTTTTAGTGCGTTTCTCGCCGTGTCTTCGTAATTTTGCTTACACTTGGTGGCCAACGCATTGTTTTGAGTGGGAAACTCGGAGGCGAAAATCATCGTGACCACTGCCTTCGAGTTCCTATACGTGAAAAAATCCGACCTGACATTTGATTCCACAACTGATCATCATCTTCATCATCATCATCGTTACGCAGAATTTATCACTTACCCCTTATTTCGAAGTCAAGTTTAGTGTGTATAATTTCGAGAGCATGCTCGCAGCAAGCGACGCACCGGGTTCGAACGAGCTTCCCTTCCTTATCAGCCGATCAAGTGATTTTTTTCTTATTTTTTCTCATTACTCTGGCCTTGTTTTTACTGGCTTTAATTCTTATATGTTATGATTGCTAGGTAAACTTGGCATACTACAGTTCTCATGTCAGGAACAGAATGCAACGGAGGGATTTATAAAAAACTCTTTACTTTTGCTCTCAGTGAACATTGCACGCTACAAAACAAAGAATCTGAGAAACGAATAGGCGGTTGAAGGTACTAAAAGAATTCCAAAAATGGCGTAGGCGCCGAGCTGATTAGTTATTTCGGAAACTTCCCCTTCGACAAACGAAAATTAGCATCAAAACATGGAGGCCAAAGACAATTTACTGCAGCCACTCAGAAATTAGTGCCAAACAAGCAAGGGTCTTCTGCATGTAAACCTCACAGATGATCCCGACAGACAGAAAACGGAACGGGTGTGGTCAGAAAGCACATGAACGCAGGCAGTGTTCACAATAAAAAATATGTTCGTCGAGTTTCTTGCAGCAATGTTCCTTTGGTTCAGTGAATCACCACCTATATGAAGAAACCACAAAAACGTTCAACTTGGGGTAAATCTAGCTATCTCAAATCGGCCGTTTTTTGCTTAAAGGCAGCATACACGCTCGTTAACGTAATTGAGGTAACTACGGAATTAGAATGGTATGGCACCGATCACAACGCCAACGTATTTTGAAGCGTCAAAAACGACACATAATGACGCTACAGGAGTGAGAAGTTGGCCCCGCCCCTGTATCTGCCCGCCTCCTGTATTCGCGTCCTCCCCCAAAACAGGGCTGCTGGGCCATTCCCACCGTCGGCGACGTTTGTAGGTGGTGGAATAGGTACAATAAGTAAACCACACACATCGATGACGGTGGAAATGGCCAAGCACCCCTGTTTTGGAGGAGACGGCAAAGACAGGGGGAGGGCAGATACAGGGGCGGGGCCAACTTCTCACTCCTGTAGCCTCATTGTGGGTCGTTTGTGAAGCTTCAAAATGTGTGAGCGTTGTGTTCGGTGCCATACCATTCTAATTCCGTAGTTATCTCAATTACGTTTACGAGCGTGTATGCTGCCTTTAAAGGCAGTGTTCACGATGATTTTCTTTTCTGAGTTTCCGACTTAAAACGATGCGTTGGCCTCCAAGAGTTACCAAAATTACGGAGAAACGGCGAGAAACGCATTCAAACTTCGTATTTTAGTGACATTATTCTATAACATAGACTAGTTGTCCAGTAGGATGAACATGTTCATGGTGGTTGTCACCGGTGGAAAAAAGGGTCAATCGAAAATAGAAGAATATTTTATGCAAAGCAGGATTAGTTAGGGCCCTAAGAAAAGAACAGAGCAAGAGAGAGTAGAGAATTGCAAAGAACGGGTCCACAAAAGATTGCATCGTTACAACAAACACTTCCTGTGATACTTAAAGGCAGGGTTCACGATAAAAACGACTTTTGAGCTATCTTCATGAGAATGTAGATTTGGCCATCACAAAAGTGAAAGTAAGTGAAAAAACCCGGAAATTCGAGGGGAAAACGCTCAAAAACAAAGTATAACGGCTAATTACCGGTGTCGGCCGGCCCCCTAATTAAGGCGATTTTCATGAATGCTTGCTTATCCGACATTTATTTTTCTGTTAAAGCAATCAGTAGTCTCCAGAAATGTTCAGAAATTACTTTGGAAGCAAAATAAAAGTTGACAAAACAGGCTTTTACCCAAATCTCGATAATTGGGGGCGGGAGGACACCAAGCCATAACTTTCTCCTGAGCTTTTTTTCTCCAATTTTTTACTTATTTTCACTTTTTTGATGGTCAGATCTACCATTCTACGGTGATAACACAACAGCCGATTTTATCGAGAACCCTGCCTTTAATTAAGAGGCGGGGCGATACCTAAAGATTTCGTGTACTTCTGGGGCTTTTTTCCCAATTTCTTCGTCATTTTAGTTCTACCCGCAGGCCACCTAATCCAAATAGCGAATAGTCTAAAATTGGAGATTATCGTGAACACTGTCTTTAAAGGCACTCTTCACGATAAACTTCATCCTCGAATTTCCCATGACAAACGCTTCTCGTGGCTCTCAGAAGCAGAACAGCGTTGAAGAAACGGGACGAAAAGCTACCCAGGAGCCGGAAAACGGCTTAGAAAAATGGGCACATCCCGCCACTCTGGGCGAGTCCGGCCTCTTTCCGCCCCTCGACGTTGGAACAGGTCGTTAGATGAGCGATGGTTTCCGATCAAAAGCCCGTTCTTCCCTTCATTCTCAACTTCACTCTTTACTCAGGTCAGCTCGCATACATTGCCTGCAAAAGACGGAAGTTACAAGCCTCGGACAACTCGTCCACCATGCTTCCCTAGCTCAATCTTTGAGGGACCATTCAGTGCCCAGAAGGTCTTGTACGATTCCCGAGACATCATTCGAATCAGAATGGGACCGTTTTGAAGATGGGCGAAAAAAGAGGAAAAGGATTTCTATCGCGAACAGTGCCTTTAGGGACGAATCTAGTGCCCGGCATCCGTGTATTCACGAGACTGCGGGAGCCTTCCGGTAGGGTCCAAAGTCCGCTCGCCGCATACATCGGCTGGTTCTAAAAACCTTCCTGGAAGGCTCCCGTAGTTTAATAAATACGGCCACTGGTGTATCAGAGATCACCAGCTGACCAGACACTGATATACAATCGATGGCTTTCGGCCTCCAACTTGGTCTTTTCGGAACCCCATTGTCTACAAATAGTTCACACTAACTCTTCTGTGTTAATTCCCTGCGAAAAGCTGGGAATGGGTAGATAACCGCGAGTTAACTCGCGGGTAACTCGCGGTTAACTGCAGCTGACCGCGAGCTTTTTAGTTGACGATTTCCAGAAGAGGGGCCAGAGATTACTGAAACTAAGCACACGCATGCCACTGTGAAGATACGCAAATTGGGAAGAAAACGTGATTTAGAAAAAAAAATTTGGAGATTTTTTGAACTTTTTTCAACCCGCGGTAACTTCGCGCAAAACTGCAACTTAACGAGAGCTGACAGAAAAAAATGGAAGTTGTGTGTAAATGAAGAAAAAGATGGATAGCTTCCGGAAAATCCTCCGGAGGAATTTTTCGTAAGCTATCCAACTTAACGCGAGATCGCATACGATCACGCGTGTTCCTTGCGCTTGCTTTTGCGATCGGCATAGCCAGCCCGGTCGATAATCATGAAAAACATGAATGAGGTGGGATGGAAAACACACCCGACGTAGCTGACCCGACGGATGTTTACATGATGTAAGGTAAGAAATTATAGTGGAGTTCACCAAGCGTGTCTCATTTACTTATCATTAAGAAGCGGTCGGCTGGGGATCAATGTGCATGAATCCCACACCAGCACGCTCGATACCGATTGAGCGAGAGCGGTTGTCCTGCAATGAATTTCATGTTCATTGATCTCCAACCGTCCGCTTCTCATTGATAAGTAAATGAGACACTCTTGGTGGAATCCACCATATATCGTTCCGCATAAATCATACATCAGCCACAGCTGGCCACACCGGGTGTTTCTTGCAACCTCCATCGCCCATGTTATTCATACGTATCAACCGGGTTGGCCACGGCGTTTTTTCAACCAACTCTAAGGCCATTTTCAGAGTTCGATCGCCGAGCGACGCGATGAGATGATAAACATGAGCATCTATCGAGATCGCGTCGCACGTCGATCTGTATTCAAAACATGTCATCGCGGCGATCAGCGATCGCACTCTGACAGAGGCCTAACAGGGGCCTGAAAGGGAAGTACGAATGGAATTTTATCCCTCCCGAGCCTCTCGCCTCTCTCGCCCCTCCCGCACTCCCCCCCTCCCGCCCCGCCACAGCGTGCTTCTCGAGTGATTCATACTCCACTCAAGATTCATTTATGAGAAATGAAAAATCTCTCTGATATCGGATATTTTATAGCATTATCAGTGATTATTTAGATTAGAACTTCACGGAAAACATTATCTCTCAGAGCGATATCAATCATTGTTCACTTGAACTCTGAGTAACCAGCCCCTCCCCTCCCGTTCCAACATGGTGTTGACGCTGGAACATTCATACTTCACTGGAGGAGCGGGAGGGGCGGGATGGGTGGAATTCCATTCATGCTCACCTCTGGGCCGAGCGGACCGCTCTGTCGTCTGAGCGGGATGTTAGGTGTATTTATAAATGACCCCTCATTAAGAAACATTTCAGGGGTTAGCGATTTAGCCGAAGCTTTTAATAGGTTTGTGATAAAATTTCGATAAGTTCGTATACGTATGCTAGCACGATTATAGAAGATTAATGAACAGGAGTATACGAACGCTCGAGATCGGCTTTGAGTTAGTGGATGAGAGCAGGAAAGTGTGTAGGGTACCATCTCCGAGCTAATCCGAGGATTATATGGTGGTTAGGCATTTGGTTTGAATTTGACTAACGCTAGATGATAACGGTTCCTAAGTGCGAGTTGAGGTCAGATTACTACCAGCCCAAGTTGTAATCACTGGTCAGGAAGTCAGAGTGTATTGCTAGCAACATGGAGTTTGCAGATAGCATTAGTCCGATATCATTCCCGCTTGTGCACTGGAGTGGTTATAAGCAGAGCAGGGAGCAGTGAGGGGATCAATGCGTGGATATGTTTTCAGGTAATCCCATGTTGTCAGCTATAAACTCTAGACTAGCAAAAGAAATTGAAAATCAGGAAGCAGGACTGCGGAATCATTGAGCGCTTTGATACCTATCAGCTATGATTTCAATATTCGATGTATCCGCTATCTCCGCCTCGAGGGTAGCACAATACTCCTTAATTAGCATAAAAACGAGAATTGAAAGATCAGATGCGGACCCAAAGGCGAGTGCATGAATGAGATTGGTAATGAGGCTAGACATCGAAAACCCCTAAGCTCCCAAAAATTGCCATACTTGAGATGAAGAGACGCCGAGTTCAGAACAATCACCATTCCAGTGAGGCGTGACTAAAACTTTTATTCCCTCCAGCAGCAAATGTGGTTCAAACACGAGACTCGCCGCCGTTCTACGACATGTAGTGTCATTTCAAGACACCTAATGAATATTAGAACAGCACAGGAAACAAAGAACAAGGTCGAAAAAGACAAGTAAAGATTAGTGCGAAACAAATCTTTTTGGGAATAGCGTGTGGAAATGATGGTACCACAACGAAAAGACGCTACACGTGCCACCCTTTCTTCCACCACTTAACTCACACCCTTTCATGTTTGCTGCTGCAGTCAAATGCGCCGTCCGAACACGCCTCCATCACCAGAAACACGGTTCTTATGAACGGAAATCGAATACGTTCAAAGCTCCACAGGTATAATTTCATAGTAAATTTTTTACTATTGGGTTGATGCATAATTATGTTACGTTTTTATTAACGCATTTTTCTTCAGTAAAAGTTGGCGTTTCGTTTTCAATATTCATATAGAAATAATCCTCAATATTTAGTTTAAAAAACGCGTGTCGAAATTCACACTCATATTCTCCATATTATGCTCTACCACTACGAGAAAGGATGGACCGAAGTCCAATCATTTCGAGATGTCAACGAATTTTAGGCGAAGGAACAACTACTGATAGTGCAGTATGGAAGTGGTATACTCAGGAATTTCTGACAAAGTTACATGTGAATTAAGGTTTCTGAACATGTTACCTGCGACTTATCATTGTAACTTTAGGTTACATGTGTCGTTCAACAAAGGTAGTATGTTGCGCTGTGCAAGTCGACTTACACGTGACATAAAGTACTGACGTGTAACTTAAATGTGTTATTTTATAGCACATGTAACTTAACTCGGGGTGGGTTGTTTCTTAGGGAGGTATACGACGCACTCTCGAGGCAGGGCGATAGCGTCGTCGATTCAATTACCCAAGTTTGAGGTACTTTGCCCAGCCCACTACGGGCCCGCCTAGGCGCTGGCAGCTCCCGGCGTGCTCGGCGAGCATGCTGTGTGTCGGTGCGCAGACACGTCGCGTGTCGCTGCCGGCCTCGTCGCGTTTGGGTTTCAGGGAACATGTAGCAACAGTGCAAGTTACTCGCAATGTTGTGTATTATTAGAGCGTGATATTTAGTTGAAAATCTGGTCAAGTTACACGTAACATCACTTCAACTTACTATGTGAACTTGAAGTAAGTCGCGTGAAGCCATCATGCAACTTGCTTTAAATTCTTAGGTAACTTGTTCAGATTTTCCTGAGTAGTTCATCTTCGCAATCGCGTTCAGTCCTCATTATCACAATCGTAAAAGCGAAGCGGTTGTTGTGAGAAATTCAACTATGAAAATGAAGAAATCATTCTCAAAACAACCGCTTCGCTTCTACGATTGTGATAATGAGACTTTGCGAACTGAACGCGATTGCGCAACTAGATCAAATATTTGCTTTAAATCAGGTGACACCAGCTTGGAGTATAAATAAGGAAGAGGTCAGTCATCGGATATTGATGATCAAGCACTTCTGACAGCCTTGGAAGAGAACGAAAGCCTGACAACGAGAATGCTGGCTGGAGACTTTAATGTCAATCAATCAACGATCGTTCGACGCCTGAAAAAGCTTGGAAGGGTATGGAAATTGGCTGGATGGGTGCCCCACGTGCTCTACGACAACAAAAAAGCTGAACGCGTTCGATTTTTCACCGATTTACTGCAGCGAAACGAACAAACACCATTTTCGAAGAATCTCGTCGCTGGGAACGAGCCAGGGCTTCTCTTATTAAAAGAAGGAAGACCTGCGTTTCGCCAGTTGTTTACCCCCAAAGGAATACCAAAAGACGTGCACTGTAGGAAGGCGATGTGGTGTGTGTGGTGGGACAGGAGCGGAACCATAAATTGGGAAATCACTTCAAATGCCATTTGTTATTGGTTTAACGACGCAGATGAAAGGCAACAATGGAAAATCCCTGAAAGAAGCGATGGCGAGCGGCAATTCAACATCAACAGCGACGTCTATCTGGCTCAGCTTCACCGCCTCGAAATCTGAGATTTGCACATAGTTGAGCTTTCAATTCCTCCAAATAAGCGGGATATAGGAGGAAGTCACTTTGGGACGCCCACCTCGAGAAGCCACTTTGGCACGCCCCTTTCATGATCTTTCGAGCTGAACAGTCGCTAGATAAGCGAAGATTTTCGATCAAAGGCCCCGTTCTTTCCTTTATTCTTATCCTATCTATCCATTCAGGTCACCTCGCATACATTGGTTGCAATTGACGTAAGTTACAAGCCTCGCACAACTCGTCCACCGTGCTTTCGTCGCTGAATTTGGAAGACCCATAACTCCGTTTCCAGGGGGCTCGTACGATTCCAGAGACATCGTTGGAATCAGCGTGGGACCGTTTTCAAGATAGGTCGAGAAACATAAAAACGATCATGAGGTTGGACTGTGCCTTTAATTAACGCTGCAATCGAGGCGAAAAGGCCGCGCAAAAAAACGAATCGTGTCCCATCACGATAACGCCCGTCCACATGTTGAGCGCAGTGTAATCGAACCCATCGCCAAAAAGGGATGAGATCTGCTCCAACAACCGCCGTACTCGCCAACAGGAACACCAACGGACTATCATGTCAATTGCTCTTTGAAAAACTGGCAAACAAACAAAGTCTACGACGACTCGAATGACTTGGTGGCCAATGTCAAATCGTAGATTGCCTCCAAGAATCGTGACTTAGTCGCACGTGGAATCTACCGACTGCCAAGCGAATGGGGAGCAGTTCTCGAAGTAACATCGTCATGGATCGTGGAAAGACTCTGCGTTCACTGTTGGTGGTTGACGCAAATTCGGTGCACCTATGTTATAGCATATAGCACCAAGTTTGCGCTAACCTTCAACAGTGAACGCGAAGTCTCTTCACGATTCATGCCGACGTTAGATGGTGACTATGCTCTTGAATGATCATTTAAACTTGTTTTGACTGAATATTGTTTTTGTTAAATGAAAATATTTCCGAAAAACGTTCTATAATTGTGCATCAACCCAATACATTATCCATGAGTGCTTCTCAGACAGATATGTACAGACATCTAATGCATAGTATTCAATCATTTGTTCATCCGTTCTCTGCAATATGTTGATATAAGTGCATAGTACACCTGAGGGTAGAAGAGCGGTGAGTTGAGCAAAAGATGGAATACGGTGAACAATGATATAAGCACAGGAACAATTGATCTGTGAAAGAGATCTCTACAGCCCCCCTAGCTGTAGTCCTTATAGAGAATGGTCTAGAGCCGATACGAAGTTGCTTCGACACAAGTATGTATAAATATGTATCAATTCAGCGCCAGCTCTTTTCCCAACACCTCTGTGAATGTTTGGTCCATTTGATTTCCTCCAGACTACCAGGTTATTCAATAAGTTTTGTCGTTCGATTGGAGAAGGCGTTGCTACTTACCCAATTTTTTTTTGTTTTGTGTGTAAACTCTTAATAAGAACGTATGTGAAAATTCATTTCAATCTGTCAATTCATTCTTTGTTTACAAGCCATTTACTGTCGCCGTGTCACAGCAATGGAAAAAATTGAATATCGTGCAGTGATAAACTTCTTATTTTTGGAAGGTAAAACCAAAAGAAATTCACGAACGAATGTTAAAAGTGTATAATGATTGCTTCACTACAATTAAAACAGTAGAAAGATGGGTTGCTGAATTTGAACGTAGTCGTACAAGCCTTGAAGACGATCCACGCGAAGGACGTCCAAAAAGCGCATCAACACCAGAAATGTTAGCCAAAATACAGGATATGGTTTTGGAAGATCACTGGGCACTGTTAGCCATATTTTAAAGGTAGTGTTCACGATGAAAATAGTTTTCTAGTTTTTCTGTGTATCTCGAGAACGGTCCCGTGCTGATTCCAATGATGTCTCTGAAATCGTACAAGACCAACGGAGTTATGGTCCCTGAAACGTTTAGCTAAGGAAGCATTGTGTACGAGTGGTCCGAGGATTGTAAATTCCGTCTTCTGCAGCCGATGTATGCGAGCTGACCTGAGTAAAGAGAGAAGTTGAGAATGAAGGGAAGAACGGGGCTATTGATCGGAAACCATCGCTTGTCTCGCATTCTCTAGTTTTCATTTGTTCACACAGGTGGGCGGGCGTTGCGCTTTCGGGATTAGCCTTGCGCTCAAATGGCCACTTCGGGCTTTTTTGGGGCTCTTCATGACTCGTTTTCGTTCGCTCTTTCGACGTAAACGTTGCAGTGTACCCCTCCCCTATACATTCCTAGTGGAAACTGAACCCACTTTTCGACGTGAACACTGCCTTTAAAGGCACTGTTCGCGATAAAAATCGCTTTTCTGTTTTTTTGCCTATCTTGAAACCAGTCCCATTCTGATTCTAATGATGCTTCTGGAATCGTACAAGACCTTCTTGGAATGGAGTTATGGTACCTCAAAAATTGAGCTAGAGAAAATGGTGGACGAGTTGTCCGAGGCTTCTAACTTCCGTCTTTTGCAGACAATGTGAGCGAGCTGACCTGAGTAAAGAGAGAAGTTGAGAATGAAGGAAAGAACGGGGCTTTTGATCGGAAACAATCGCTCAACTCACGACTTCGAGTATTCCTTTGTTCACGTCGAGGGGGGGGGAAGAGGCGGGACTTGCCCACAATGGCGGGGTTTTCCCACTTTTCTAAGCCGTTTTGCGGCTCCTGGGTAGCTTTTCGTCCCGTTTTTTCGACGCTGTTCTGCTTCTGGGAGCCACGAGAAGCGTTTGTCATGGTAAATTCGAGGATGAAGATTATCGCGAACAGTGCCTTTAAAGGCACACGACACCCAAAAAATCAATTTTCAGATTTCATGCTTATCTTGGAGAGAGTCACACGCTGATCGCAGTGGTATCTCTGAAATCGTCCAAGACCCTTTTTGAACAGAGTTATGGGTCTCCAAAGATGCCTAGATTTTGAGGGTGAAAAATTGGTGGACGAGTTGTCTCAGGCCTGTACTTCTCTTCATTCGCATTCGTTTCGTGAGAGAGAGCCAGGATAAGGAGGCAGTCCAGTAATGGACTGAAGAACGGCGACTTGTTGAAATTCATCCATCCATCGAGCCGCCATCGAGCCTGAAAATCTGTTAGGGGGTCGGGCCTGTGGTGGTGAGCGAAGGGGGTCGGGCCTGTGGTGGTCGCTTGTATATCGCTTATTTGTAGGAAATGAGATCTGGCATTTGGCTCGTGTTATACAGGAGGGGTATTCTACAAAATTACATGAAAATCTCAAAATTCATATCTGAGGGTGTACTGTGCCTTTAAGTGAAATTTTGGGTTTTAGAAAGCTGTGTGCACCATGGGTGCCGCATTCGCTAACAATGGAATAAAAACTTAGTCGAATGCGACTTCCTCAGCAACATTTGGAGCGTTTCAAAAAGGATATAGTGGATTTCGTGCGTCGATTCATCACTATGGATGAGACTTGAGTCTATCACCATGATCCTGAATCAAAACGCTAAAGAGAGGTGTGAATCTGGTGGTTCGGCTTCGAAACGAGTTCGTGTGTTGGAGCATTCATCAGATTTGGCCCCCAGCGACTTCTATTTGTTTCCAGAACTCAAAAAGTTTATGCGGGGCAAGCGTTTTTCATCAAATGAAGAGGTCATAACGGCTGTTGAAGCGTATTTTGCAGACCTTCCGGATTCTGACTTCAGGGATGGGATCCACAGATTGGAGGATCGTTGGAGCAAGTGTATTAATGTTCAGGGAGATTACACTGAATTCACTGACACTGAAAGGGAGGCATTTTCAACCATAAAATTGTGTTTTCCTTATCAAACGACGGAACTTATTGAACAACCTGGTACTTCTTTCAAGATGTCTTTGCCCGTAATTCCATGGGAAGGGGCGCCTAACGTTTTTCCGCTGAGATACTCATTGTGTGCCCCAATACATCCTGCTCACGCAGGGTCTTGCGAGGCGGCAACTCTCGAACACGGCTGCACGTTTAGAGAGCCACTACGAGCTGCTCATTATCTGAATTACAGGCAGTTTTTTATTTATTTGATTGATTTATTTATACGTGGACACCACGCGTTAACAAGAAAGCGTGAAAAATGAAGTCAGAAAAACATACAACACGGAAACAGAAAATATTGTAGTGAGAGAATGGCTCAGGTCAGTGCATATGAGTGACAAAACCTGCGGGAAGCAAACTAAGCAGTCTCTTGGAGGTACTTGTCGATAAGCTTTTTGTATTGGGCTAGGGAAGTTGGTAATGGATGTTTCTTGGTAAGCTTCCGAAATTCGGAGCCTTTTGCGTAAAAAAGTTGGCTCTGACACAGGTTTCGGCTCTTGAAAATTTAGTTTGGAGACACCACCTCTTGTGTTTGAAGAGGAGAACCTATAGAAAGTGTCGATGCAAATAGGTGATTAATTTGTAAACAATAATGAGTGAACCATAAACCAGTTATTAGGTTATTGTGTCAGCAAACTTAAATATACAATGCCGCCTGCGACTTTGGAAAAAACGGCGTTTTTGGCGCTTTTTTCCAACGCTTTGTCATAACTTCGTTCAAAGTGGTCCTTTTGGGCTGCTAGGGGCATATTAAGAATCAGCATCGAGAGGTCTTCATTTTGAGCACACACATGTCTTACCCTGCAAACAAGGCATATAGGGTTTACAGAATCAATCGAGTGTGCGAAACTGAAGCTGGGTATCACATTGTTGTAAATATTTGACTTCATACCAACCGCACATATCAAGGACGAGTTATATACAAGTGCAATACACGCACTACAACACCCGCACTAATTTTCTCAAAAAAAGCCGAAAAAGTCGCGAAATCGCGACTTTTCGTCATAACTTAGCTCAAAGTGCTCAAACTGAGCTCTGGAGGACATACTTCGAATGAGCATCGAGAGCTCTTTATTTTGAGCATACAAATGTCTCACGGGCGAACAAGGCATATAGGGCTTACACAATCAATCGATTTGAAGAAAGGAGAAGCTAGTTAATTGAGGTTTTTCGACGTAATTTCACGTCCAACTCGACAGTTTAAATGATATAGACAGCAGGTAATTGAGCTGTCCGCGGCTGACCGACGTTTTCTACAAAGTTTCAGATTTTCGAATTTTCAAACCCGAATATTTTTGCCATTTCCTGAGCCACAAGAATCCTTTTGCTCAGATTTACGGGCAGGAGCAATGCTTACCGTCGAATGTCTCTGATTCTCTCCATAATGAGAAACTCGGACAAAATCTAGATCGCGAAAGTGGTTCCCAGCGATGTCTAATGAGTGACGTTTGACTGCAGCTCATCAAGGAGGCCAGGAGTTACTGCTGGTAGCCTTTGCAGCTCCTCGCAGCTCACGATAAATTTGTAGTTTTGAAAACCAGTCGTTATTTTTTGCGATCCATTCTTTCTAACCCGGATTGCTATTATCACAAAATTTTCTCCGTTTTCTGCGGCCCCGCTAGCCACGGTCAGCCAACTCAAGACATTTAGAATCTTCGTCATAAGGGCTTTCCAATGGTATAATGTTTGTCGAGGTTCAAACTCAAACAAAAAGGTTCTGAGTCCGTCGTTCATACCGAGAGGAGAGATTTACTGCCTGTCCCTCGCTTTGCTCTCTTCTTCCCCGCGCCCTCTTTTGAAGATGTCGAAATCTTCGCGCTGCAGTGTCTCGCATGCATCGCTCAGTGAGCGAAGTAGAGACCCCGAAATTGATTGATTTCCTGCAGCTGAAGTGGACTCGGGGTACTAGCGGGAAAATGGCGTCGGTGGAAGCAGGAAGAACGAGTGCGGGGTAGAAGGGATTTGACAGTAGGGATGGTACTTAGGTTATGAAGGACAAGAACTGGATTGGAGAGGAGTAAACCTTTTGGGTGATCTAATTGCTAAATATCGAGGGCTCGAATTCAATGAAGAGGATTGTACTGTACGGGTGGTTCTCAAATCTTCTCATCAATCTGACTGCCGCATTGCATCACAACACGTTACGGTCAATGTCATGCAATGTCACTCCACGCGATGAGTCATTCACAGGCATTTAAGAGCCACGTAAATGGAATCATTCAGGCTTTGATAGAATTCTACTTGAAATCCCTCTGGACCAATGTGAGAAATGACATAAATCGCTGAAATCTCGCAAAAGCCCGTTTTATCGTAGAAGCTGAGTCGCGGGCGGCTTCTTGCGAACGCAACTCAATCGCTAGCGCGGACTTCTGGTTCTAAAAGGAAGCGTTTCTTCGTTTTTTCCTTCTTTAAACCTCAGTTTTCTGCTCCCTCGCACCGCCGCGCTGCAGCGCAACGCGGCGCGGTCGAGCTTATGCAACAACGCTCTGCGCGATCACTCTTCTCAGTCGTGTATAAGTGGCCACTCAATTCAAATCTATCACACATCGGTCAACATTAAGACTGAGCCGCACGCGGCTTATCTCACACGCGATGCAACAGCTCGCGCGGACTTCTGAGTTCAAAAGAGAGCATTTTTTTAGTTTTCTCCATCTATGAATGTCAATTTTCTGCTCCTTTCCGCTGCAGCCCATAAGGTTTACTCCTCTCCAATCCAGTTCTTGTCCTTCGTAACCTTAGTACCAGGTTGTCCAATAATTCTTGTCCGAAAACTTCACCATTTTTAATTTTTTTCAACTTTAATGAAAAACAAGTCTAATCAACAATATAATCACCACAGTTATCCACAACAGTGGCCCATCGATTGGGAAGGTCGCCGACGCCCTTCGCAAAGAACTCCGGGGGCTGCGACTCGAAGATCTCGGCGATGTCGGATTTTGAGGTTGTCGTAGTTGGTGAATTTTCTTCCGGCCAAATGGTGTTTCAGCGGGCGGAACAATCCCAGCTGAGCGTCGCCAACTTCTGCTGGGCTCCTTCGCCACGTGGGGGCGCGCGTTGTCGTGCAGCAGGTGGACCGAGGCCCGTCGGGGACGCTTTTCTCCTATGGCGGCGGCTAGTTTTTCCAGCCGATCGGTGTAGATGGAGGCGGTGACCGTCCTGCCTTGCGGGAGCAGCTCGAAGTACAGCATGCCCTTGGGGTCCCACCAGCAGAAGAGCATGATCTTCAGCGGGTGCAGGTCGGCTTTCGGCGTCGTCGGCGGCTCTTCTCCGCGCGGGATCCAGACTGCACGGCGGGCGACGTTGTCGTAGAGGACCCAGCTCTCATCCCCAGTGACCAGGTCCTCCAGAAACTCCTTGCGATGCGGACGAAGGAGGAGGGACTGGCAGACGGCCACGCGGCTCTGCTTGTAGGCGTCCGTCAGACGGTGGGGGATCCAACGGGCCAGAACTTTGTGGTAGCCGAGTAAGTTGAGTCGATTGTGGAAGGTGGACTTGCTGCAGCCGAGCGTCGTCGCTAGTTCACGGGTGGTGGCTTCCGGCTTCTACTTGATACAGCGACGGACTTCGTCATCATCCACCGTAGAAGGCCTCCCGCTGTGCTCCCTGTCCTCGAGGCTCGTGTCGCCGCTCTCGAAACGATTGAACCAGCGGCTGACTGTGCGTTGGGACACTGCATCCTCCTTGCACGCTCTGCAGATGTTGGCCCCTCGTAGTACACGAACGTACGAATTCGACCTTGGTCCATTTTAGCTTGTACTGGTACCTAGACGCGGCGACTGCGCCATATATACCTCTAGCGTAGAACTTTGGAGAACCTTCTAGAAGGTTCTTACACTTGCCTGATATTATAATACTTCTAAGGAAAATTATGGAATTTTGAAAATTTTCGGACAAGAATTATTGGACAACCTGGTACTATCCATTTTGTCAAATCCCTTCTACCCCATACTCGTTCCTCCTGCTCCCACCGACGCCATTTTCCCGCTAATACCCCGAGTCCAGTTCGGCTGCCGGAAACCAATCAATTTCGCCAATCAATTTTGGAGTACTTCGCTTATTGAGCGATGCATGCGAGACACTGCAACGCGAAGATTTCGACATCTTCAAAAGAGGGCGCGGGAAAGCAGAGAGCAAAGCGAGGGACCGGCAGTAAATCGCTCCTCTCGGTATGAACGAAGGACTCAAAACCTTTTTGTTTGAGTTTGAACCTCGACAAACATTATACCACTTTGAAGCCCTTATCACGAGGATTCTAAATGTCTTGAGTTGGCTGAACGTGGCTAGCGGGGCCGCAGAAAACGAAGACAATTTTGTGACAATAACAATTTGGGTTAGAAAGAATGGATCACAAAAATAACGACTGGTTTTCAAAACTACATATTTATCGTGAACTGCCAGGAGCTGCAAAGGCTACCAACATTAACTCCTGGCCTCTTTGAAGGGCTGTTGAGTTGAACGTGACATTACGTCGAAAAACCAAAATTTACTTGACTCTTCCTTTCGCCAACTCGATTGATTGTGTAAGCCCTATATGCCTCGTTTGCCCGTAAGACATTTGTAAGTTCAATGTTTTCAATGCTGAATAGGGCCGCACGGTAAATTAGCGTTGCTCACACACCCTGTTCCTCGCTATGACGAATCGATAAGTGAGGCGACAAGTAGACTTGATCCTGTTCCTCTGCTCTTCTTCTCCGCGCTGTGCAGCTCTGCAACTCTAGCCCTGTCTCCACACTGGGGGGTGAGAATAGAAACTCCACGAGTGAGGGGCGTTGGGAAGCGTCCATTCAGTGGCGTTTGGGAGCGAGAAACAGAAAAGAAAAGGGTGCGTGTTCTCTCGATGGAACACTGTCTCAGTGCACTGACTGGCCATAGCGGGTCCCGATAACTCAAAAACTAAAGTTTGATATGGGGCTGATAATAATCTAGAAGTGATTATGGCAGCTTCTTACGATAGGAATTAGATTCTTGCATTGCGTGGAACGCTGAGATCCGAGCAAGATTCCAACAACCTGTATTTTGAGAAACATTGCAAAAGAGAAGAATTCCTGGAGGAATTCCCGAAATGTAATGGCTTGAAAATAAGCATTAGCCACGAAAGAAGTCGTCGAGAACGGATAGTCTGAACAAATTCAGACTGGCATCACGCTCAAGACTGACCTAAACGTGTTCCCAGAAACAAACAATCAGTTTAAAACAGGGGCCAGAGAAACTTGAAATTTTGGTCGCGATACCACCTGTTTTACTGCACCGCTACGCCGTGCCGAGTTCCAAAGACAAAAATTTCAAATCTGGGATGAGGGCGACTTCAGTCGAGAAATGGTTGTCAGAAGCTCTTACAGATTGAAAAGACTCGGGGAGTCTTTTTCAGCCAAAGTCACCGGGGTGCCGCTAAGCGGGAAATGCCTCCAGACTTGTTGTTTCTGTTTTAAGGGAGTCTGTCCTGAGCGCAGTCCCGTACCTTCTGCGTCCGAGCTGGAGACGATGAGGGTGTAGCCGCAGCGACAAAACCGCTTAAAAGCGCTGTCAGTTCTCAGGGTTGTGAAAAATCGAGTTTTTCGGATTGGGCGGTCGCAGTTTTCATTCGAAGAAGGATCAAAAAGTAAAGTTTTAGGCTATTGTTCCTGTTTGAGCTGAGAATGTGACATCAGTGGTCTAGGACGTTTTTCAAAGCCAAATTCACCGAGGTGGCGCTAGGCGGGAAATGCTCTCAGACAGGTTGTTTCTGTCTCAG
The DNA here is from genome assembly GCA_029168955.1 of Aplectana chamaeleonis. Lineage (NCBI taxonomy): Eukaryota > Metazoa > Nematoda > Chromadorea > Rhabditida > Cosmocercidae > Aplectana > Aplectana chamaeleonis. Next base: position 176,165 of record JAPDOI010001285.1, on the reverse strand, counting down.
AAGAGTCTAAACTGAGCTCAATTAAGATCACGGGCAAGTTGAGCCCGAGCGAAGGAAGATGACTGTGTCTGCAGGGGCGAGGAAACGACTAAAAAACATTAATTTTCAACTTCTGTACCTCCCTAAATTGGTCTCACATACTTCTATATGACTCGTCTTTGATCTTTACGGTCGATATGGAGTCAAGTTCGATATCTAGCTTCAGTTTTCGTACACTCGATTGATTCTGTTAACACTATATGCCTTGTTTGCAGGGTAAGACATGTGTGAGCTCAAAATGAAGAGCTCTCGATACTGATTCTAAGTATGCCCCAAGCGACCCAAATGGACCACTTTTAACGAAGTTATGGCAAAGCGGCGGTTTGCGGCGGGAAAAAGCGCCGAAAACGCCGTTTTTCCCAAAGTCGCGGGCGGTATTGCATTGCAAGTAACTCAGCAACACATGTAGACTCTTTGCAGAATCTAGTCTAGCGAGTGAGCGAGACGCGATCTTTTGCGGTGAACCATGAGGCGTTCGCATCTTGGCCGGTCAGCGTTGTTTCGATCACAAAATAATGATCGATCGTCGCGGCCTCGTCCATTCGTTAGACTTATCTTCCCGGAACGACTGTATACCCTCCATTTCCCTATACCCTCTATTGTGCTAGGTAATTTACTTTTTTTTTCGCCTGCATTGCGCAGTCTCTTACTGCATATTAGTCTTTTCGAAGTCCATGACCCTTTCAAGGAAACAAGTGCTGCAATGAACGAAATCTTTGATATATCATGCCGATATTGAAGGAGCTCGTGCTCTTGTTCCAGGTGCTCATACCGTATGGAAGAAGGCTTTTTTTCGAGTGTCTGGTTATCAGTGATGGAGGCGGAACATTTTAAGTAGATAGATGAAACACACTGTACAGGGATCTACCTCCTCGTTGGTGTACGGTGGAAGCGTTCACAGACCCTGTAGGGTTGCCTGGCAAGCCTTGGTGTGAACGAAGAACAGATCCAAACTGTCTCTCCCTAGAATGTCAGCGTCAAGCCAGCGCTGAAGCGTTCATGGGGCTCATCCCACGCCCTTGCCCGGCTAAGGATGAGATCTAGGAGACGAATGCCTTTACGCATCGACATCCAATCAGCTGCCCCAGTCCTCCGCACACCGCGCCCAGCCGTCCACGACGTCGGAAGGTATGGCAACCGGTGAGGGGCGATCAAATCTCGGAGTACGCAGAACGTTTTATGGAAACGGACAAACTAGACCGGACAAACACGGGCGTCACGACTGTGTACGATTTTGCTCTTTCAACGCCCGAACTCTTTCAACTGAAGCGGATCAGGACGTCTTTCTGAGAGCTGCGGATCGAATACTTTACGATGTTATAGCAGTACAGGAGACAAAGACAAACAAAGATTCCGTGCAGAAATTGAAAGATGGAAGATTGTTGATTCTCGGAAAAAAAGTGGAGGGACGGAACGTTGGCGGTGTTGGCTTCTTACTCAACAGCACCATAGCACACACTATGGATTCGCACTTCATCTACCCCCCGCGCCTGGCCGTTTTACGACTCAAGCCCAAAGGACATCCAGCAATCTCTATCATCAACGCATATGCACCAACATCAGCTGCTGCGAATGATGAGCTCGATGAGTTCTACGGACAACTCGAGGATGTAGTAGCTAAAGAAAGAGGCTTTTACAAAATTTGTCTGGGCGACTTCAACGCTGTCCTCGGAAGAGCAGTAGATGGAGAAGGAAGAATCGGATCGTATGGAGGCAACATCAGAAACGATAACGGTTCTCGCCTGGCAGACTTTTTGTGTAGCGCACGTATGTTCCACGGTAATTCGTTTTACAAGAAGCCCGAAAGTCGAAAATGGACCTGGAAGTCACCGAACGGAACGACGACCAATGAGATTGACCATATTCTCGTTAATCCGCGATGGGCCCTCCTAGACGTCGGCACTGTTCCATCATTCGTGACAGGCTCTGACCACAGAATGCTTCGCGCAAAGCTTCGACTTCACAACAACTTTACGAGGAAACATCTTAGTCAGAGATTTTGTAGCAAAGTCCGAACCGTGGATTCAGAAGTGATGCAGCGCAGTGTAGCCGATACGCAATGGAATGTTTTTGATGATCCCACAGACGATTACGAGGACCTGTGTCGCAAGATAAAGGACGCCGAAAAAATTCATTGGTTGGAGCAGTGGAACCAATTGAGAGGTTGCGCAAGGAGACTAAACTGTTACAGGAAAAACGCCGACTGGTACATCTCGATCCGAACACCAGTCACTTGGAACGTGTTACGATCAGCAAAGTTTGCAGAGCTAAGGTATCGAGCGATTTGAAGCAATATCGAGCGCGTAAGTTGTTGGACACCGTGAACCAGAGGTAAAGCATCAGGTCTTGTCGGAGAGAGCTGTCAGATCGCAGAGAACAAGTGTCAGCACTTCGGGATTCCTCGGGTTGCATTTGCACGTCCCGCGCTGGTATGGAAAAAATTGTGGTGGATTTCTACAGCACTCTCTTCAACTCAACACTGTCCGTGCCGCGTAGCCCACTACCTGCAATAGCAGATGACCCGCCTCCAATCCTTGAGAGTGAAGTTGCTTTTGCTGTCAAAGGGATGAAGGAAAACACAGCTACTGGACCAGATGGCATTACAACCGAGTCCCTCAGAGCGGGTGGTTCACCTTTATGGAAAGTTCTTGCGGAACACTTCTCCAGATACCTCGCGCAAGGATTCGTTCCCGCGCAGTGGAAATCGTCAAGAACTATACTCCTATTCAAAAAGGGTGATCGGGATGACATCAACAACTACAGGCCAATAGCTCTACTCTCAGTGCTGTACAAGGTCTTGACGAAGATTCTGCTGAACAGGATAGAGAAGGCTCTGGACGACTTCCAGCCCAGAATCCAATCCAGGCTTCCGTAAGGGTTACTGCTGTCTTGATCACATTCAGGCGCTATCGCAAGTCATTGAACGGACAAGGGAGTACCATCTACCTCTAGCGCTCGTCTTCGTGGACTATACCAAGGCATTCGATTCGGTTGAAGTCCCGGCTGTTCTTAACGCTCTCATCCACGCTGGTGTTGACGCCCAGTACATCAGAATATTGGAAGAGTGCAACAACGGAAGCAACACCATTATTCAACTATTCGAGAGGAAACTGAAGGTGTCGATTGGAAAGGGTGTCAGACAGGGAGATACCATCTCGCCAAAGCTGTTCACGACCGCGTTACAAGACGTGATGCGCCAAATCGAGAGGGACGGCAAAGGTATCCTCATAGACGGGTGCAGACTATCCAACTTGCGCTGGAATGCTTTACGAACTGGACGCTGCAGGAAAAGCGATCGGCCTTACAATGAATCTGAGGAAAACCCAAGTGATGCGCAACCAGTGGTGTGACGACAGCCCCATTCGTCTCTCTGGCACTCCCCTACCCACTACGAACAGCTACGTCTATCTCGGAAGAGAGGTGAACATGCAAAACGACTTGTCTACGGAGATCGGACGGAGACGACAAGCTGCCTGGTCTGCACTTGGATCGATAGTGGAAGTGACAGACAAATTGCGGGATGTGAAGACACGAGCACGTTTGTTCGACACCACGGTGCTACCTGCGTTGTGCTATGGAACCGAGACATGGGCGGAAACGAAGGCGACCACACAGGCCATAAGGACAGCTCACAGGGCCTTGGAACGCAGACAACTGAAGACTAATCGTCGTGCCCAGCGAGCTGGTGGCCTACGCAGTGCTGATCTTTGAAAGCAGTCGCAGTTAATGAACCCTCTTCTGTTCATGGCCCAGTCTAAACACCGATGGGCAGGACACGTGTTGCGCCGCATGGATGACCGATGGAGCCTCCGTACAACAGTCTGGTTACCACGTGATTGCCGTCGGCCTCTAGGCCGTCCTCCCACAAGATGGAACTCTGTATTTTTAGGCAGAGTCAAGACGTTCTGCACCGAGCGAAGGCTTCCTGAAAATCACCATCACTGGATGTCCCTTGCTCGGGATCGGTCGAGCTGGTTGAAATGTGGTCCACACGGCGGCGACGCGCAGTGAAGATGGATCATCAAGGTATCAAGGTAAGGTAGATGAAACACTGCGTTTAAATCAGGACTGTGCGGAAATCCTTTTAAAGACTTTGGGAAACGGAAACGGAAGAAAAATGACCGAAAAACGCCGGAAACGGAAGAGACCGAAAAAATTTCGGGTTGTCTCATTCTCACGCTTCGCTGCTGCTCACTGCCCACAGCTTTCATTCAATAAGCAATGATTTCAGTCAATAAACTAATACTTATTCAAGACAAAGTCACGACGAGGCATTCAAAGATTTTAAAATCTCGCCTCATACTCATTATATGTAGCCGCCCTTCGAAATACTGTGCAGCAGGCGTGTGCGGTTATTGCCGTTGGCCGATTGCAGTTTGCTGGCCGTTTCGGAACTTACCGTTGCCGTTTGCCGAAATTTTATTTTTCGTTTCCGCACAAATCTGGTGTACAGCCTGTCCCCCAATAAGCAGTCCAAGAGACACCAGGTGTCTTTCAAGGCTGATCAGAAGTTCATTTTTAGATAACCAGCAACTACTTTTTCTTTTTTCGAACCATATTCGCATACTGGAGTATACTGGAGTGCTGGATACTGGATACTGGAGTGGATATCAAACGATTGAATTTAAAACATGAAAACACAAACTCGTCGAGATGAGAGACTTCACTTATGATCTGCCTCAAACAAACTTCGCCGCTGTACATCATGTCCACCTGTCTCCACCGAGACTCTTTTCTGGGGTCGCATGCATGAACGCAGCGAACAGTGTCAGGGAGCCGCTCCGCGTGCCATGCGCGCAGCGTGGAGCAACGGGGCGGCCCCGAAAATCAGGCACATCAATACACGCCACAAAATTCGGGGCCGCCCCGTTGCTCGACGCTGCGCGCATGGCACGCGGAGCGGCTCCCTGACACCGTTCGCTGCGTTCATGCATGCCGCCCCTGGAAGACAGACTACACGTGCAGAAGAAAACTACCTCAATTTTTGTTGCTGTCGTGGCGGTAAACAAACGAAGAAGTGGAATGAAGAAGAAATGCTTTACGAAATCATTGAATCTCAGAGAAAAAGCTACATATCTTGAAAAATAATCTTCACAAGACGTTTAGATTCCTTCCATGCCCATTTCGTGCCATGATTTCATAGGGTTCCAATCGCAGGCCCCCAAACTTCGTGAATGATCTCAGCCAAGATCAAATATTCGCTTGAACACAAGAGGTCGAATGTAATTTTCAGCGTCTCATGAAGCCTTCAAAATCCTTGCCTAGACCCACGCTCATAGATCGTATTGCACGAATTTATTCCGTTTCCGGGCCCAGAAACTCGGAAACGGAAGCGGAACGGAGCAGCTCAAAAAACACCGGAAATACGGAAACGAAATCGGAAACGGAACAGTTCCGCACAGCCCTGGTTTCAATGTCTTGCCTTAGAAAAGACAGAACGACAGGGCAGGTTGATTTGAATTATGACAAATCGAAGCGATAGTATAGCCCACTTGCGATACAGCTGCTCACACCTGCACGAGACTCTGTGTATAGAAAGTGAGCCCACCGAGTGTTTATCGGAGAGGAACTTAAGATGCATCAATTATTCATAAGCCTAATAAGCGGTTATTACACAGAGTGAGATTCACAGGATCAAGTGAGAAATCTCGTGAGCCACTATGAGTAAGGCGCTGAATTTCCACTGTGTGGTCTTAGGAAATCGTGCTGGATCAAGTTCATGTATGATTACACGCCAAAATTGTGCGGATAGCTTTCTATGTTGAGGCGCACTTGGACAAAATCGGTAATGCGATTTGGTTTAGTGCAATTTCCTTCACTTTCTGCAACATCTTATGTCCTGATATAAACATATTATTATCTATAGATATGACAACAAAGATCTCTGTAGCTGAACAGCATTAGTGTAGAGGACCAAAAGTATTGGTCTGAAACCCAATTTCAATCATGTTTCGGTAGGCTAAATTTCCCAAACGCTGGAAGGAAAATTTTATTCCCTCAACTTAAAGTTAATCAAGGTCGTAAAAATGCAGTTGTAAAAAACATAATTAGAGAAATGTTCATTGCAGAGCAGCGTAGGTCAGTTTTTGCTTTCATCCGAGAAAAGCCGTAACTTACCCAGAAAATCAGCTGTGCTGTCGATCGATAATGAAATCTGGCGTCTTTCACCGTACTTTTAGTGTGTGACCGCAGCCGCACCATGTCCTTTTAACATTGCGGTGAACTGTACATCACAGGGTGGTCAGCTAGATTAGGTCGAATTTTCACTGAAACTGGAGTCCCAACCCTTCGAGGGAAGTTGTAGATTGTCAATTCTTCAAAAGGATCAGAACTTGGCGAAAAAAAAATGACTCTAAATATGGCAGCATTTGTCTAAAACCATCAAGGAACAAATGAAAATGCTGGCATATTAAAGCCTTTCCTACCTTTTCAGCGTAGCCATGACATAAGTGATAGAGGTGTACGATGAGCACAGTCAATTGGATAATAGTAAAAATGGAAGGTTTGAGCTAAAAAGTTGTCAGCTCTGTAAGTATGATACCATTCGTCTGCCAAGAAGTGCCGTAATCTTCCTAGGTACTAAAAACGGCTTCCAAATATGTTCGTTTTCTCCGCCCAAAATTACTCTCCTGGGAGAAATTGGACGAAAAAAAATTATTTTTTTAATAACAGTAACTTTTTACGGGCACCTAAAATGATATTTCACGAGTACCCGGAAGGTGATAAAGCAGAAAAAACATGGCAGCATGTAGTTCTGACGAACGGATCTAGTCACTCCCTTTCATATAATTGGATAATAACCACTCACTCTTCAATGAATTTTGAACCACGGAGACTCAAAAAAAAATTGAGCAAACAGCATAATTCTGATAAAGTCTTTTCATCTGCTACTAAAACTACATGAACCCCACTGCCATGTGCAACAAGCGTCTCTATTTCGAATGTTTTATAGAACGCAGTCACACAGCTGCTCAGGCAAACCATCGCTCCGAGCGGGACCGGCTCCTTCCAATTATGACGTCATCGCCCGGACAGCGACCGAGGGGCCAACTGGCACCGCGGTCCCTGTCCGGTGCCAGTTCGCCCCTCGGCCGCTGTCCGGTCGCTCTCGGGGCGACAGCAGTGCGAGCAGTGTTAGCCAGACCGTCACTTTGTACACTGCAATCACGGACCCATCATGGAATTCCACTGCCAATTGTAGTACATACCCTTTCAAAAGCTTCAGCTATCCTCCGTCCTTATCCTCCGTGACCGAATCTCCGCGTTGCAAAATGTGGGCGGGGTTAGTGGTGCGTGCAGCATTGTGGAGAGGTAGGGAGCGTTTTATGGGAAACTAGCACGGAAAACGAGCAGCCATTAATGCGGAGCGTGTGCCGCGTCATTGAAAATGAGTCGCGCATTATTAGAAGCGTGCTACGTATCATGGAAACTGAGTCACGCATCATATAAAGCGTGAGCCGCACCATAGAATATGAGCCGCGCCATATGAGAAGCGTGAGCCGCGTCATGGAAAATGAGTCGCGCACTATGAGGAGCGTGCGTCGCGTCATGAAAAATGAGTCGCGCACCATGAGAAACGTGAGCCGCGTCATGGAAAATGAGTCGCGCACTATGAGGAGCGTGCGTCGCGTCATGAAAAATGAGTCGCGCACCATGAGAAGCGTGAGCCGCGTCATGGAAAATGAGTCGAGCAACATGAGAAGCGTGGGCCGCGGCATGTAAAATGAGTCGCGCACCATGAGAAGCGTCCTCCGCGTCATGGAAAATCAGTCTCGCATTATGAGAAGCGTGCGCCGCGTGATGGGAAATGAATCGCGCATTATGACAAGTGTGCGCCGCGTCATGAAAAATGAGTAGCGCTCCATAGGCAGCGTGATGGCAATACGGATCGTTCTTTGCCCATCTCCTTCAATCGCCTAATTTGTGAGTTTTATTCACGCTCACACAAGTTTTGAGAAGGACACGTTTTGATAGAAGCCCGACACGCACAGCATACCGAAACTCAAGTACTGCTATTTTACCCACTGCCTACTCGCAAGGCTAGTTCTCGACATGTTCCAGTCTTGCGTTGGGTAATCTTCTCATCTAGAGTCGCATGGTCTAGGTAATTCTGTATACTATTTTCAGAAATCCCAGTGTGCGTTAGGCATTAGGCTAACGATGGCATTGATAACAGTAAAGAGACAGCCACTACTGCTGGGCAGCCCTCAAAGGCAATAGAGGCTGTCACTAAAATTATCGATACCATCGACCCGTGCCGTCCTCGGGCACGTTGCATGCGCCAAATTCCTGTCTACTCGTGCACTATTTCTGTCTTACTCTACCTTACATGCGTGCCAAAGCCTCATTTGCGAAATAGATGCTGTTTTCATTTTTAATCTTCACGGTGCTGAACTAGTTGGGGGTGGGCCACTAAAGAATTACCCATAGAAATTGAAATATTCAGCTATGAAAATGAAAATTTCTTGGATTATCAGATATGTGATACCGTTCTCAGTCGTTATTTCCTAGAAATTTCATGGAACTAGATCGATTTCTCGAAACGGTATCATTCATTCCTCATTTGAATTCAATGTGGTCCCCTGAGCTACAGTGCGTTCGGAGATGATAGGGACACCTCTGAAAACCACAGTATTTATGTTTAAATTGCGTGCGGCGTTCGGTAATGCTCATAAATGAATTCAGCAAGGCAAATAACCTATGTTCACTTGTTTCTATAACAATAGCATAATAATGTAATATTTTATTTTAAATTATCACATTATTCGTCGTTCGGAAATGATAGGGACACTATCAAAAAACAAAAATTATCAAACAAGGATCAACACATACATGAAATCTAATATGATATCGCACCTCCAGAGTTGGAAATCAATTCAAAAATTCTATTCGGCATAGAAGTGATCAAATTGGATATCACATTTTTATCCAAATTTCTCAAGGCTTCGAGTACAGCGGCCTTTAGCTCGTATACGGTCCCATACTGCTTGTTATTCGCGTAAATCTGGCGCACAAATATGCCCCAGATATTCTCTATCGGGTTGCAGTCAGGACTACACGCGGGCCATTCCATCACGCGAACTCGTTTTTGTTGAAGCCACGCTTTTGTGGATCTGGAGACATGGACCGCAGCGTTATCTTGCTGGAAAATGTAGCGTTGACGCCTGTTTCCAGTGAAGAACGGCAGAAGATGCGCACGCAATGTTTCTTGATACTCCTTCGAATCCATCCGACACGAAGTGAAGGCGATTTCCAAAACACCTTCGCTGCAGAATGCTCCTCAACACATCCGCGAACCGCCTCCAAAATTTCTTCGACTAAATACCATCGGATTCTTGCGAAGATCTCTCCAGTAGCATCGAGCACCGTCAGGTCCATCAAGGCTAAACTTCTTTTCGTCGGCGAAAATTACCTGGAACATGTCGCCTTTATCTTTTTAAATTTTATCGGGTTTTTTAGAGAATCCCATACCCCTGACCAGTCTGTTGCCATGCTGTTCCTCGCAAACCGGAGTCGAGCTACATTGTGGGCTTCTGAGAGTGATGGAGCCTTCTTCATCACTTGTCGGACGATGTTTTCGTCTGCGTTTACGACGCTCCAAACAGTAGTCTTCGACACATTGAGCGGCAACTGAGCCCTCATTTGGTTGAGGGACAGACTACTGTTTGAGCAGAGTCGGCTTATTCTCCGTGCATCCCTGCCGCTGAAATTTCTTGGGCGTCCAGGACTCTTCGCCAAGCCGTAGGAGTCTGGATCTCGTAGGAACTGGCTGATGCAGTTGGGGGAACGTCCGAGCTGGGAGGCAATCGCTCCAGCCGCGAAGCGGCTGGAGAGGTTTGGTTTTGCCCGGGACTTGTGATCACTTAGAATTCTGTAAAGTAGTTAATAAAACCTATTAAACAAATTCTCCAGAGATTTGCATCGGGTTATAGGTGAGAGGGTCCAGGAGGCACATGCTGACAAAATTTGAGCCATATTGGTTCAAAACTAACAAAGTTAGATCGGCGAGTCCTTATCGAAAATTCTTGTTGTGCGTGTAACTCGTTGCTGCTTCCTGCTTCGCGCTTCGCGCTTCGTGCTTCGTGCTTCGCTCCTCGTGCGTTACGCACCCTTAGTAGTGGTCACTGGCAATGGTCGCAGGCGATCAGTTGGGCAGGCAGGTAAGTTGGTATGTGGACAGATAAGCAGGCTGGTGAGTAGGTAGACAATGAGTACTTACTGTTTAACATTAACTACTTCACTTATTACTGCTTATCATATCAAGTGATATTATCAGTTGGTAGATCAAATCGCTAAAACACGTTGTAGGCTGTACTTTTTGATGGGGAGGGACAAGGAAAGTGACTAACAAGTTTGTTACTTACTGTATAACATTAACTACTTCACTTATTACTGCTTATCATATCAAGTGATATTATCAGTTGGCAGATAAAATCGCTAAAACACGTACTTTTTCGTAGGGAAGGGACAGGGGAAGTGACTAACAAGTTTGTTACTTACTGTTTAACACTAACTACTTGGCTTATTCCTGCTTATCATATCAAGTGATATTATCAGTTGGTAGATCAAATCGCTAAAACACGTTGTAGGCTGTATTTTTCGATGGGAAGGGACAAGGAAAGTGACTAACAAGTTTTTTATTTACTGTTTAACATTAACTACTTCACTTATTACTGCTTATCATATCAAGTGATATTATCAGTTGGCAGATAAAATCGCTAAAACACGTACTTTTTCGTACGGAAGGGACAGGGGAAGTGACTAACAAGTTTGTTACTTACTGTTTAACATTAAATACTTCACTTATTACTGCTTCTCATATCAAGTGAATTTATCAGATGGTAGATCAAATCGCTAAAACACGTTGTATTCTGTATTTTTCGATGGGAAGTGACAAGGAAAGTGACTAACAAGTTTTTTACTTACTGTTTAACATTAACTACTTCACTTATTACTGCTTATCATATCAAGTGATTTTATCAGTTGGTAGATCAAATCGCTAAAACACGTTGTAGGCTGTATTTTTCGATGGGAAGGGCAAGGAAAGTGACTAACAAGTTTTTTACTTACTGTTTAACATTAACTACTTCACTTATTACTGCTTATCATATCAAGTGATATTATCAGTTGGTAGATCAAATCGCTAAAGCACGTTGTAGGCTGTATTTTTCGATGGGAAGGGACAAGGAAAGTGACTAACAAGTTTTTTACTTACTGTTTAACATTAACTACTTCACTTATTACTGCTTATCATATCAAGTGATATTATCAGTTGGCAGATCAAATCGCTAAAACACGTACTTTTTCTTAGGGAAGGGACACGGGAAGTGACTAACAAGTTTGTTACTTACTGTTTAACATTAACTACTTCACTTATAACTGCTTATCATATCAAGTGATATTATCAGTTGGTAGATCAAATCGCTAGAACACGTAGGCTGTACTTTTCGATGGGAAGGGACAAGGAAAGTGACTAACAAGTTTTTTACTTACTGTTTAACATTAACTACTTCACTTATTACTGCTTATCATATCAAGTGATATTATCAGTTGGTAGATCAAATCGCTAAAACACGTAGGCTGTACTTTTCGATGGGAAGGGACAAGGAAAGTGACTAACAAGTTTTTTACTTACTGTTTAACATTAACTACTTCACTTATTACTGCTTATCATATCAAGTGATTTTATCAGTTGGTAGATCAAATCGCTAAGACACGTTGTATTCTGTATTTTTCGATGGGAAGGGACAAGGAAAGTGACTAACAAGTTTTTTACTTACTGTTTAACATTAACTACTTCACTTATTACTGCTTATCATATCAAGTGATATTATCAGTTGGTAGATCAAATCGCTAAAACACGTAGGCTGTACTTTTCGATGGGAAGGGACAAGGAAAGTGACTAACAAGTTTTTTACTTACTGTTTAACACTAACTACTTCACTTATTACTGCTTATCATATCAAGTGATTTTATCAGTTGGTAGATCAAATCGCTAAAACACGTTGTATTCTGTATTTTTCGATGGGAAGGGACAAGGAAAGTGACTAACAAGTTTTTTACTTACTGTTTAACATTAACTACTTCACTTAATACTGCTTATCATATCAAGTGATATTATCAGTTGGCAGATCAAATCGCTAAAACACGTACTTTTTCTTAGGGAAGGGACACGGGAAGTGACTAACAAGTTTGTTACTTACTGTTTAACATTAACTACTTCACTTATTACTGCTTATCATATCAAGTGATATTATCAGTTGGTAGATCAAATCGCTAAAACACGTAGGCTGTACTTTTCGATGGGAAGGGACAAGGAAAGTGACTAACAAGTTTTTTACTTACTGTTTAACATTAACTACTTCACTTATTACTGCTTATCATATCAAGTGATATTATCAGTTGGTAGATCAAATCGCTAAAACACGTAGGCTGTACTTTTCGATGGGAAGGGACAAGGAAAGTGACTAACAAGTTTTTTACTTACTGTTTAACATTAACTACTTCACTTATTACTGCTTATCATATCAAGTGATTTTATCAGTTGGTAGATCAAATCGCTAAAACACGTTGTATTCTGAATTTTTCGATGGGAAGGGACAAGGAAAGTGACTAACAAGTTTTTTACTTACTGTTTAACATTAACTACTTCACTTATTACTGCTTATCATATCAAGTGATATTATCAGTTGGTAGATCAAATCGCTAAAACACGTAAACTGTACTTTTCGATGGGAAGGGACAAGGAAAGTGACTAACAAGTTTTTTACTTACTGTTTAACATTACCTACTTCACTTATTACTGCTTATCATATCAAGTGATTTTATCAGTTGGTAGATCAAATCGCTAAAACACGTTGTATTCTGTATTTTTCGATGGGAAGGGACAAGGAAAGTGACTAACAAGTTTTTTACTTACTGTTTAACATTAACTACTTCACTTACTACTGCTTATCATATCAAGTGATTTTATCAGTTGGTAGATCAAATCGCTAAAACACGTTGTAGGCTGTATTTTTCGATGGGAAGGGACAAGGAAAGTGACTAACAAGTTTTTTACTTACTGTTTAACATTAACTACTTCACTTATTACTGCTTATCATATCAAGTGATATTATCAGTTGGTAGATCAAATCGCAAAAAAACACGTAGGCTGTACTTTTCAATGGGAAGGGACAAGGAAAGTGACTAACAAGTTTTTTACTTACTGTTTAACATTAACTACTTCACTTATTACTGCTTATCATATCAAGTGATTTTATCAGTTGGTAGATTAAATCGCTAAAACACGTTGTATTCTGTATTTTTCGATGGGAAGGGACAAGGAAAGTGACTAACAAGTTTTTTACTTACTGTTTAACATTAACTACTTCACTTATTACTGCTTATCATATCAAGTGATATTATCAATTGGTAGATCAAATCGCTAAAACACGTAGGCTGTACTTTTCGATGGGAAGGGACAAGGAAAGTGACTAACAAGTTTCTTACTTACTGTTTAACATTAACTACTTCACTTATTACTGCTTATCATATCAAGTGATTTTATCAGTTGGTAGATCAAATCGCTAAAACACGTTGTATTCTGTATTTTTCGATGGGAAGGGACAAGGAAAGTGACTAACAAGTTTTTACTTACTGTTTAACATTAACTACTTCACTTATTACTGCTTATCATATCAAGTGATATTATCAGTTGGTAGATCAAATCGCTAAAACACGTAGGCTGTACTTTTCGATGGGAAGGGACAAGGAAAGTGACTAACAAGTTTTTTACTTACTGTTTAACATTAACTACTTCACTTATTACTGCTTATCATATCAAGTGATTTTATCAGTTGGTAGATCAAATCGCTAAAACACGTTGTATTCTGTATTTTTCGATGGGAAGGGACAAGGAAAGTGACTAACAAGTTTTTTACTTACTGTTTAACATTAACTACTTCACTTATTACTGCTTATCATATCAAGTGATATTATCAGTTGGTAGATCAAATCGCTAAAACACGTAAACTGTACTTTTCGATGGGAAGGGACAAGGAAAGTGACTAACAAGTTTTTTACTTACTGTTTAACATTAACTACTTCACTTATTACTGCTTATCATATCAAGTGATTTTATCAGTTGGTAGATCAAATCGCTAAAACACGTTGTATTCTGTATTTTTCGATGGGAAGGGACAAGGAAAGTGACTAACAAGTTTTTTACTTACTGTTTAACATTAACTACTTCACTTACTACTGCTTATCATATCAAGTGATTTTATCAGTTGGTAGATCAAATCGCTAAAACACGTTGTAGGCTGTATTTTTCGATGGGAAGGGACAAGGAAAGTGACTAACAAGTTTTTTACTTACTGTTTAACATTAACTACTTCACTTATTACTGCTTATCATATCAAGTGATATTATCAGTTGGTAGATCAAATCGCTAAAACACGTTGTAGGCTGTATTTTTCGATGGGAAGGGACAAGGAAAGTGACTAACAAGTTTTTTACTTACTGTTTAACATTAACTACTTCACTTACTACTGCTTATCATATCAAGTGATATTATCAGTTGGTAGATCAAATCGCTAAAACACGCTGTAGGCTGTACTTTTTCGTAGGGAAGGGGAAGGGGAAGTGACTAACAAGTTTGTTACTTTCTGATGACGTCATCAAAGTGCGTGGGGCATGTGATGACGTCATCAGGACGTCGTGCCAAGTGCATAGGGCATCTGATGACGTCATCAGGATGTCGTGTAAAGTACACACGGCATCTGATGACGTCACCAGGATGTCGAGGAAAGAGAGTCGTACGTCATTTGTAGCGTGCGCAACAAGTCAATCACTTACTGATTGTCATATCAATCCATGCTGTTTGGAAAATATTGAAGATTTTGACAGATATTACTTCGTAATATCAATAAAAAGTGAACAATTCTATCAAAAAGGGGTCTTCCAAGCGAAAGAGGTTTGGTTGGCTTCAGAAACGTTCCAACAAAAAGGGAACAATAGGCAAGTAGGATGAAGAGAGTCTACAAAAATTGAACAATATTTTCTGAGGCTGATTTTCTTGGCCGAAACTTCTTAATAGCGGAAACAAACCGTTGTGGCATTTCACGAGGAAAAGCTCAATGGTTTCCAAGAATGGACTTCTATTCTCGACGAGATTATAAGAAAATACTCTTATTTCATGCTGCACTTTGAGTTCGCTTCTCGTAGCAGCTGGAGCTAGCCGTCTGTGTAGGTATAGTTGAAATCATTTTCTCTTCTAATTATAACTAATAGGTGCACATAATTATACATTTTTATCGTTACTCGCATAATCGGAGACTATTTGGAACCACAGAGTGCTTCCGTGTGAAACACCGCAACGGTTTGTTTCCGCTATTAAGAAGTTTCGGCCAAGAAAATCAGCCTCAGAAAATATTGTTCAATTTTTGTAGACTCTCTTCATCCTACTTGCCTATTGTTCCCTTTTTGTTGGAACGTTTCTGAAGCCAACCAAACCTCTTTCGCTTGGAAGACCCCTTTTTGATAGAATTAGATGTTGGCTCAGCCCGGCAGCGTTGAGGGCACGTATTTGGGCTTGTTCGGAAACAGTAAGCGATGTACCACGGCCCATGATTGGAATAAAGATGTTGGGTGTCCTCGTGTTGCGTTCATATAGTGAACTTGTAACGGGAAATTATGTTCGAAGTGAAAAATTCCATTTTTTGCAAAGTGTCCCTATCATTTCCGAACGGTGAAATTTTCTAAATGTAAAGGAAAAATCTTATGAAATTAGGCACGGTTCCAAGGAAGTCGCGAACAGAGGTTTTTTATCACGCTGAATTCATTGATGAACAGTATTCATCACCATTCCCAGAAATTTTTTGAAAATCTCATTTTTTAGAGGTGTCCCTATCATTTCCGAACGCACAGTAGTTTGGCACCATCTTTAGTACCGTGAATCATTGAAAGCATCTATTTGCTTTGAGGTAAACCACCAAATCTTCCATAGTTAACAGAACATCTGATCCACCTTAGAGCTAGATGATAGCCTTTGCGAAAGTTTTCGACAGAGCGTAATTAATTATTCTCAGCTGATTTTGTGATTTTGCAGCTTCGGTCTTTTCTGACTTATCCGAGAAGTTAAGGCCTCGAAGCTTCAAAGTTATGTATAATGGCTAAGTCCTTAATCAATAGTTTTTCCGACAATCATCGATCTTTTTTTTGAAATTTCGGTTCTCGCCTTTCTCATCGATTTTAAAAATAACGATCAATAATTGACGAAAAAAATACTATCGATTAGGAATTAGGACGTTATAACGCGGCATGAATCCTAACGATACTCCGCGTTTCCCATTGATGGTTGGCGCAAATTCGGTGCACCTATGTTATAGCTTATGGCACCGAGTTTGCGCTAACCTTCAATAGGGAACGCAAAGTATCACTAGGAACCATGCCGACGTTATTACGGCTAAGTTTCTGATCGATAGAATTTTTCGTCAATTATTGATCGTTATTTTGAAAATTCCTTCCATGCACCACCTCATCGCGGTGATAGGGTCAACACCACTTGTTGGTGGCCAACGGTGCAAACCGGTCACGCAGTATGCAGTTTCTCTGTACGGGCGGCTATCCTTGTATTCTTAGCGGGGAACAAGCGAGAGTAACCAGACCGAAAAGAAATGCTCAGACAACTAAATCTGCGCCCTGCACACCGAATATGCTCCACTCAGCGTCGGAGGAAGCCTCTACCGGTGAGGGGCCATCTGATCTCGGAGCAATAGGAAGTCATCGGATAAGGAAGTTTAGAAATCCCCACACCCCACGACGTCAACACTAGCTTTACACATGTAGACTCTGTTTCAGTTCAAGTGAACTCCTGTTTTCCATTAGCACAGCGCGGAGCGATGGCTTTTTCGTCGGAACCTACTTATCACTAGTTATACCTCACCGAGGCTCACCGCACCGCTACTGGTGATAATCGAAATCGATAGGTCACTACGGATGTACCTTAGCTTACTTACAATTGCCGCGCAAGATCGGAAGCCGATCTTCTAACACTCTTCCTTAGAAGCCTTCAGATCGAGTATGATGTTATCGCTTTGCGGGAGACGAAAGGCAGGACGGAAACCGCCAAAAAGACCGACCACAACGAGCTCATCGTCATCGGAGCCAAGGTGGACAATAAGAACAGCGGCGGCGTTGGATTCCTCAATAATTCAACGGTGCACCACTTAGTAGATTCTCATAAAATCATTATTTCGTGTCTCGGCATTCTGCGTTTGACAACTGAAGAGCAGGGAATTGTGTCTGTTATCAATGGATACGCCCCAATCTTTAGCTCTGCGCAAGAAGAACGTCAAGAGTTCTATGAGCTTCTGAAAAAACTGTACATGAGGAGAGAAGCTACTATAAGCTAGTTGTTGGTGACTTCGATGCTATCGTCGGTACGAAGAACAACGATGGCGATTGGAGATAGAGACTACATGGAGCTACTTTTCGAAATGAGAATAGAGAACGACTGCTAGACCTCCTGTCGGCATGCCGCCTCTTTCACGGAAACTCCATGTTCAAAAAGCCATCAAATCGACGATGAACTTGGGAAAGCCCGAATGGCCAGACAAGGTCGGAGAAAGAGTTCACGTCTTGATTAACAGACGCTGGAGCTTGTTTGGCGTGTCAGTGCTACCTTCATTCGGCACCGGCTCAGATCATCGTCTTTTACGTAGGAAGATATCGCTCAAGAAGAAGATTTTCGAACGTAATACTCATAGGCCGGCATCCGTTCGGTTCCCCGTCTTCGAGGCTGAAGCATTGGAATTCGCTATCAGGACCTTCGCATGGAATCCTCACGAAGATCCAACGGTAGACTACGAAAATCTAGCCAAAGGCCTAATTGAGTGTGCGGAAGTTTCGCGTCAAGCCGGAACGGCACCCATTCCAAGGCTCAATAACATCGCGGGGCGCTCTTGTTAAAGAGAAGAGCTGTTAGACAGGATCCAAATGCCACCCATCTGGAGAAGGTTACCATCAGCAGGTCATGCCGAATCGCTGTCAAGGGGTCGTTGCAAGCGTACACAAGAACGACGGTACTGGAATCGGCTGAAAAACGGATTAGTATAAAGCGCTGCAAGCGTGACCTCAGTGATTAGAATGCTATCGTATATGCCCTGAAGGACAGAAATGGTGTAGTGCAGACATCTCGGAGGATTATGGAAGACATCACTCAGGAGTTCTACACGGATCTCTTTCGCTCATCCACACCTGTCCCAGGATGTCCAACGCCACCAGATAAAGACCTTCCTGCCATTATGGAATCGCAAGTTGCTTTAGCCATCAGATGCATGGAGAAGGGCACTGCCCCGGTCCCGAAAACATTTTGGTGGACCTTCTTCGCGCAGTAGATAGCTCTCTTCACTCTCTTCTTGCCAGGCTTTTCAGTCACTACCTACGTCTTGGGAAGAATCCGAATTCATGGAGAGAATCGAAGACGTTGCTGCTTTTTAAGAAAGGCGCACGGGAGGATACTGGCGATCACCGACCCATCAGTCTTTTCTCTGTTGTATACAAGACCTTTACTAAGATTCTCCTTAACCGTCTGGAACGAATCTTGGACGACTATTAACCACTGGAGCAGGCCGGTTTTCGCAAAAACTTCTTCTGCATGGAACATATCTAGGCTGTCACTCAACTCATCGAAAAGAGTCGTGAATATCTCTGGTTCTCGTTTTCGTGGACTACAAAAAGGCATTCGACTCCGTGGAGACCAATGCTGCCCTCAATGCTTAGGTCCACGCTGGAATGTCTTCCGCTTATGTTCACTTACTCGAACAGTGCTTTACGGACACTTCTACAAATACTCAACTGTTTGAACGAAAGTTGAAGATTTCAATCAAGAAAGGAGTACGGCAAGGAGACACCAAATCGCCCAAGTTATTCACGGCTGCGCTTCAAGACGCCATGGTAGACTTGCAGTGGGACGACAGAGGCTGCTCCATCGATGGTAAGATGATCAATAATCTACGCTTCGCCGACGATACCGTTTTGATTTCTAACAGTACGGCTGAAATTAAGTCAATGGTCAACGGGCTCGATACGGCTGGTCGGAGGATTGGTTAGGAGATGGACATGTTCAAAACGAAGGTGATGGTGAATCAGTGGTGCGACAATGGGACAGCGAAGCTGGAAGGAGTCGCTCTTCAGAGAATGGATTCGTACGTATGTTTGGGAAGAGAGCTGAACATGCTCAACGACATCGTCCCCGAAATATCACGGAGGAGACGCGGTGCGTGGGCAGCTCTTGGATCAATTCGGGAAGCGACCGACCAGATTGTTGATCCACACTTGAGAGCTTCTACCTTCGACGCTCTTGTTTTGACCGCAATGTGCTACGCGACGGAAACCTGGCCTGACAACAAGACTATCTCCAATGCCATGCAAACAACACACCGTGCTCTGGAAAGGTGTCTTTCAAAGGCGGGCCGACGACAGCAGTGGCAACAACGCATGCGAAGTACAGAAATGAGGCAGAAGTCGCGATTGAAAGATCCGCTACAGTACATGGCGAAATCGAAGCATTGCTGGGCCGGCCAGTTACTGCAAAGAACCGATGATAGGTGAAGTCTCCGAGTTACAGAATGGCTCCCAGACACAAAGAGGCCGCTGGGACGACCTTAATCAAGATGATCTGACTTGATCTTCGGAACATTTTGCTGGAGTGCAATTGGCCAGGAATCGCCCAGAATGGATGAGTTGCGGTACACTCTGAGAAGACCGCCAGCTGAATGGATCATCAAAGTATGGAAGTAAGTAAGTATTTTAGATAAAATCGATGAAGAAGGCGAGAGTCGAATTTTCGTAAAAAGAAAGATTGGTAAATGTCGAAAAAAAATTGATTAAGGACTTAGACATTATACATAACTTTGGAGCTTCGAGGCCTAAACCTCTCAAAAAAGGGACAGAAAAGACCGAGGCTACAAAATTACAAGATCAGCTAAAGATCATTAATTACGCTCTGGCGACAATTTTCGAAAACGCTATCATCTAGTTCTAAGATGGCTCAGCTATTCTGTCAACTATGGCAGGTTTGGTGGCTTATCTCAAAGTAAACAGAAGCACTCAAAGATACACGGTACTGAAGATTACCACTGAATTATAGCATATATTTCACAAACAAGCAGGCTTTGGACCAAGTGGAAGGCAGCGTTAGAAAGAAAAAATTTTGATTTTCGAAACTAAAGGAAGAAATGGGGAAAATGAGGAAACAGGAGAGGGAGATGGGGACTGGGAGAATAGGGAAGAAGAAAGAGAGCGAAATAGGTTAGCAGAAACGAGTAAAGAAACGAAGAGAAGCCATCGGTGAAGCTACGCTGATTCGCCCGAAGAGCCACCGCAGTGCCAGTTGGGACCGAATATCGCTCCGAGCGATACTGCTGTCGCCCTGAGAGCGGCTGCTGTGGCCCGAGTAGATGGCTAATTTTCGCTCGGAACGGAGAGGCAGCGCCGCTCGAGTAGCTTTCCGGTCCCGCTCGGAGCGATGGTTTGCTTGAGTGCTAGCCCTTTCGGTTGATGATGATGTACTATACATATCGCTCCAGCCGCGAAGCGGCTGGAGAGGTTTGGTTTTGCCTAGGCCTTGTGATCACTTCTAATTTTATAAAGTAGTTTATAAAACCATTAAAACGAATTGTCTGCAGATTTCCTTCTGGATATAAGTGAAGGGGTCCAAAAGACACCAGCTGTCAAAATTTGGGCCGAATCGGTTCACAAATAACAAAGTTGTGAGCCCGAAAGCTTAGGAAAAATTCATGGTGTGCGCCGTAGGCCGTGAGCCGTGGGCCGTAGGCCGTAGGCCGTAGGCCGTAGGCCGTAGGCCGTAGGCCGTAGGCCGTCACGCTTTTCATTCCTCACTGCTAGTACCCACTGCCAATGATCACAGGCGGTCAATTTCAGGCAAGCAAGTTGGTAGGGGGGACGCAGGCTGGTGAAAGTGCTTCTGGCTTCTGATGACGTCATCGGGACGTCGTGAAAAGTGCTTCTGGCTTCTGATGACGTCATCGGGACGTCGTGAAAAGTGCTTCTGGCTTCTGATGACGTCATCGGGACGTCGTGAAAAGTGCTTCTGGCTTCTGATGACGTCATCGGGACGTCGTGAAAAGTGCTTCTGGCTTCTGATGACGTCATCGGGACGTCGTGAAAAGTGCTTCTGGCTTCTGATGACGTCATCGGGACGTCGTGAAAAGTGCTTCTGGCTTCTGATGACGTCATCGGGACGTCGTGAAAAGTGCTTCTGGCTTCTGATGACGTCATCGGGACGTCGTGAAAAGTGCTTCTGGCTTCTGATGACGTCATCGGGACGTCGTGAAAAGTGCTTCTGGCTTTCGATGACGTCATCGGGACGTCGTGAAAAGTGCTTCTGGCTTCTGATGACGTCATCGGGTTGTCGTGAAAAGTGCTTCTGGCTTCTGATGACGCCATCGGGACGTCGTGAAAAGTGCTTCTGGCTTCTGATGACGTCATCGGGACGTCGTGAAAAGTGCTTCTGGCTTCTGACGACGTCATCGGGACGTCGTGAAAAGTGCTTCTGGCTTCTGATGATGTCATCGGGACGTCATGAAAAGTGCTTCTGGTTTCTGATGACGTCATCGGGACGTCGTGAAAAGTGCTTCTGGTTCTGATGACGTCATCGGGACGTCGTGAAAAGTGCTTCTGGCTTCTGATGACGTCATCGGGACGTCGTGAAAAGTGCTTCTGGCTTCTGATGACGTCATCGGGACGTCGTGAAAAGTGCTTCTGGTTTCTGATGACGTCATCGGGACGTCGTGAAAAGTGCTTCTGGCTTTCGATGACGTCATCGGGACGTCGTGAAAAGTGCTTCTGGCTTCTGATGACGTCATCGGGTTGTCGTGAAAAGTGCTTCTGGCTTTGATGACGCCATCGGGACGTCGTGAAAAGTGCTTCTTTCTGATGACGTCATCGGGACGTCGTGAAAAGTGCTTCTGGCTTTGACGACGTCATCGGGACGTCGTGAAAAGTGCTTCTGGCTTCTGATGACGTCATCGGGACGTCATGAAAAGTGCTTCTGGTTTGATGACGTCATCGGGACGTCGTGAAAAGTGCTTCTGGTTTCTGATGACGTCATCGGGACGTCGTGAAAAGTGCTTCTGGCTTTGATGACGTCATCGGGACGTCGTGAAAGTGCTTCTGGCTTCTGATGACGTCATCGGGACGTCGTGAAAAGTGCTTCTGGCTTCTGACGACGTCATCGGGACGTCGTGAAAAGTGCTCTTCTGGCTTCTGATGACGTCATCGGGACGTCGTGAAGAGTGCTTCTGGCTTCTGATGACGTCATGGGGACGTCGTGAAGAGTGCTTCTGGCTTCTGATGACGTCATCGGGACGTCGTGAAAAGTGCTTCTGGCTTTCGATGACGTCATCGGGACGTCGTGAAAAGTGCTTCTGGCTTTCGATGACGTCATCGGGACGTCGTGAAAAGTGCTTCTGGCTTCTGATGACGTCATCGGGACGTCGTGAAAAGTGCTTCTGGCTTCTGATGACGCCATCGGGACGTCGTGAAAAGTGCTTCTGGCTTCTGATGACGTCATCGGGACGTCGTGAAAAGTGCTTCTGGCTTCTGACGACGTCATCGGGACGTCGTGAAAAGTGCTTCTGGTTTGATGACGTCATCGGACCGTCATGAAAGGTGCTTCTGGCTTCTGATGACGTCATCGGGACGTCGTGAAAAGTGCTTCTGGCTTCTGATGACGTCATCGGGACGTCATGAAAAGTGCATCTGGCTTCTAATGACGTCATCGGGACGTCGTGAAAAGTGTTTCTGGCTTGGCTACTGATGACGTCATCGGGACGTCGTGAAAAGTGTTCCTGGCTTCTGATGACGTCATCGGGACGTCATGAAAAGTGCTTCTGGCTTCTGATGACGTCATCGGGACGTCATGAAAAGTGCTTCTGGCTTCTGATGACGTCATCGAGACGTCGTGAAAAGTGCTTCTGGCTTCTGATGACGTCATCGGGACGTCATGAAAAGTGCTTCTGGTTTCTGATGACGTCATCGCGACGTCGTGAAAAGTGCTTCTGGTTTCTGATGACGTCATCGCGACGTCGTGAAAAGTGCTTCTGGCTTCTGATGACGTCATCGCGACGTCGTGAAAAGTGCTTCTGGCTTCTGATGACGTCATAGGGACGTCGTGAAAAGTGCTTCTGGCTTCTGATGACGTCATCGGGACGTCGTGAAAAGTGCTTCTGGCTTCTGATGACGTCATCGGGACGTCGTGAAAAGTGCTTCTGGCTTCTGATGACGTCATCGGGGACTATCTCAGACGGGGGCTCCAAGATTTATGTATTGAAATGACCAAAAGCTTCCACGAAAGATGCTTGATACTGCTATCAATCATTGTTGTTATGAAAATTCTATAGAAATAAGCTCTGGTACATCCCTAGTGACCTGTTGATTTCGATTATCACCACCAGCGAAGCGGTGGGCTTCGATCAAATATAACTAGTGATAAGGAGTTTCGACGGAAAAGCCACCGCTCCGCGCTGTGATAACCGAAAACATGAGTTCACTTGGAATGAAACAGAGTCTACTTCGATTGATAGCTTTTTCTGTAGGTGGTGTATTTGATTTCTGTCTTGTTTGCTGGGTGGCCCCGTCTATGATAGTCCCGTCATCGAAACGTCGTGAAAAGTGCATCTGGCTTCTGATGACGTCCTCGAGACGTCGTCTTTACTTCTGCTGGGCTTTATGAATCTTTCGCGCAGATATTGACAGTAAGTAAAGTATTTGCGTTCACTGCAGTTGCAGAAGGATCGCCGATAATGTATCAAGAATCGAACTATTCAGGTGCTCCAGAGGCGGTTAATGTAAATTTCTGTAATTATAACTCTTTCACAAAGACGAGAAGTCGGTGTATATTAGCAGCCTATGTATGCACCAAATAAGTAAGCGTAATGAAGTATGCTAGTTTTGCATGAATTACATACATGGGATATTACTGCGTAATATCGATAAAAAGTGAACAATTCTATCAAAAGGGGTCTTCCAAGCGAAAGAGGTTTGGTTCGAGTCAGAAACGTTCCAACAAAAAGGGAACAATAGGAAAGTGAAATGAAGAGAGTGTACAAAAAGTGAACAATATAATTTCAAGGCGATATTCTTGGTCGACTCTTCCAAACAGCGAAAACAAACCGTTGTGGTTTTTTACGAGGAAGAGTTTAGTGTTTTCCAGAAAACGGCTTCTATTGGTTCCATGAGATTTTATGGGAATATTCTCGTTTGATGCTGTACTTCTATAACTATAAATTCGCTTCTCCTTACATCTGAAGCTAACCATCAGTGTAGGTCTTTTCGAAATCATTCTCTGTTTTGATGGTAAGTACTGTGCTTATGTAGGTTAAATTCCAGTCCGCAATTGCGTCTCGACACGCTTTGGGGCCGCACGCGCTCGAGTCAATCGAGTTTCCAGCTCCAAAGCCGACACGATATGGCTTTTTTTAGACAGTTTTCTTCAATTTTGTTTAGTTTCCAGTTTCTAAAACCCACCTAGAGTCAACAGATCCGCAGCTGCGTCGCTGGAAACTCTTCCGACTCGAAAGCGCCCGGCCGCAAAGCGTGTCGAGACGCAATTGCGGACCGGAATTTGACCCATATAAGCACAGTATTAGGTTTACATGCATATACATTTTAATGGTTCTTGCGTAGTCAGAACCATTTTCGGAACCACAAAGTGCTTCCGTGTAGAACACCACAACGGTTTGTTTTCGCTGTTTGGAAGAGTCGACCAAGAATATCGCCTTGAAATTATATTGTTCACTTTTTGTACACTCTCTTCATTTCACTTTCCTATTGTTCCCTTTTTGTTGGAACGTTTCTGACTCGAACCAAACCTCTTTCGCTTGGAAGACCCCTTTTTGATAGAATTGTTATTACTATCTGATTCTGAATTCATTTCTCTCAATAAAGAATTGTTGAGGATCGCAAAAGGCCATTGGCCCCTCTATCAGAGTCGGTTGAAAAAATCGCCGTAACTAGCCGTGGCCAACCCGGTCGATACGTGTGGAAAACATGAACGATGGAGGTTGCAAAAAACACCCGATGAACATCGGTCGGTTTAGCCACATCGGTGGTTTTTTCCACCCCACCTCATTCATGTCTTTCATGATTATCGACCGGACTGGCTACGTCGATCGGCCAACTATGACCAAGGCCTTATAGCCGTATACTTCGTTTTGGAGGCGTCACTAGATTGACTTACATGTCTGCCAACCCTTCATCGGAAACTACTGAACATAGAGTATATGAATTTTTCAAAAAATATTCCATGGGGTGGTAACTTGATGGAAAATTTTCCAGCATTTTTCAGGAATGGTGTTCTTCGGAGGAGGGCTGCTAGCTGCACAGTGGCCGAATTCATGAAACATTGGGAGCCTAGCGGTAATGTAAAAAGTCCACCCGCTGTTGGACTAGTTTCCGATGTTGCACCTTCCTGAGTACCCGGCAGGTAGGAAAAAAGGTTCCCGGCTACCTGGCTGGTAGACAAAAGGGTTTCTAGCCACCTGGCGGGTAGACGGAGAGATTCGCGGCTGCCTGCCACGTCGATCTTGCGTTTCAGAACGTGGTCAATGTGTTACTGGCAGGCAGCGCGCGCTCTGCCTGTCCACTACACTTGTTATCCGATAATAATTTTTCAGACAATGGATCGATTCGGATAATGCCGATTTTGAAATTTCCGGATTTTGGTTCGATTCAAATAATGCGCTTTTCCAAATTTTCGGATAATGGATCGATTCAGATAATGAAATTTTTCCAATGATTCGGATACGGATATCCGGTCGGATAATTCATGATAACTTTGGATATTTTCGGAACAAAGGTTAGGCGAAACGGTGAAAAATAAACCAAGTACTCAAGGCAAGCTTTTGGAAACATCCATAATTGAGCAAACAGTAGTACTTAATTGCATTTGCAGTTTGTCTTCAATGTCAACAAACTTCAATCCTCATATATGCATACTAATAAAAATATGAAAACAAATCTTCAATTACTCTATCGTCGTTGGGCGGCACAGACATATCCATACACAGGTTTTTCAGTACAACTAGCAAGTAAAAAGTATGCAAAGCAACTTTTCAAAAAACTTCTAAACTGAATAACTAGCAACTTGGTCACCTCACTTGACCACGCCCATTTTTCGGCGCCGCAACGACTCTAACGATCTCGGAAGGAGGAAAATCCTGGTTTGGTGTACTAAATAGAAGGCGTTACGGAAAATGGTCGTGGCCTAGTGAAATTTTATCCGATTTTATCCAAAAAAATATCGACTTTATCCGAAATTTTACCCGAACTCTATCCGATTTTATCCGAAAATTATCCGATTTTATCCAGATTTTTGACCCTCCGGATAATGGCTCGATTCAGATGAGGCCAATTTTAAACTTCCCGGATATTGGCTCGATTCAAATAATGCGTTTTTTTTTCGAATTTTCGAATATCGGATTCTAGGTATACTGTCCACCCGCACAATCTAGGCATCCCGTGCCAGCCTGAATGCTTTGTAGCCGTATTCATGAAGCGTTGGGAGCCTCCCGGGTAGGTACAAAGTCCACCCGTTGTTGAATGAGTTTTCGATGTTGCACCTTCCTGGGTACCCGGCAGGTAGACAGGAAAGTTGCCGGCTACCTGGCGGGTAGATAGGAAGGTTCCTAGCGACCTAGCGGATAAAGCGCTGTGGCTGCCTGCTACATCGATCTCACGCGGCAGAGAATGATCAATATCTTGCTGACAGGCAGTGCGGGCAAATCCTGTCTACGTGCACAGTTGAGTTCGGGTAGGCTATGCCCGCCGGAATGCATTGCTAACGGAGCTGAGAGGCAGCAGCCTGCTACCCGGCGGTCTCCTCTCCGTCTCTGCAGGTGGCTACCATGCCTGTCTCTGCTCTCACAGGTGGAGAAGAGGAGGCCGCCACCATTGAAATTTGGACAGGGAGGGCACAATTTTGGTTGCCATACGCCGGGCACGGGAGGGTTCCGCCCCCTTCCTGCACCCTTGGTTTCATAATTACGGCCACTGATGGCGAAGCTGAGACACAGCAAAATCTTACCCGGCTGTCTTATTTTCGTCTCTGCATGTGGCTACTCATGCCTGTCTCTGCTCTCACAGGTGGCGAAGAGGGGGCCGCCCCTATTGAAATCTCGACAGGAGAGGCACAATACTGGTGGCCATACGTCGGGTACGGGAGGGTTCCGCCCCCTTCCTGCACCCTTGGTTTCATAATTACGGCCACTGATGGCGAAGCTGAGACACAGCAAAATCTTACCCGGCTGTCTTATTTTCGTCTCTGCATGTGGCTACTCATGCCTGTCTCTGCTCTCACAGGTGGCGAAGAGGGGGCCGCTCCTATTGAAATCTCGACAGGAGAGGCACAATACTGGTGGCCATACGTCGGGTACGGGAGGGTTCCGCTCCCTTCCTGCACCCTTGGTTTCTTAATTACGGCCACTGATGGCGAAGCTGTGGTGGAGAAGAGGAGGCCGCCACCATTGAAATTTGGACAGGGAGGGCACAATTTTAGTTGCTATACGCCGGGCACGGGAGGGTTCCGCCCCTTCCTGCACCCTTGGTTTCATAATTACGGCCACTGATGGCGAAGCTGAGACACAGCAAAATCTTACCCGGCTGTCTTATTTTCGTCTCTGCATGTGGCTACTCATGCCTGTCTCTGCTCTCACAGGTGGCGAAGAGGGGGCCGCCCCTATTGAAATGTCGACAGGAGAGGCACAATACTGGTGGCCATACGTCGGGTACGGGAGGGTTCCGCCCCCTTCCTGCACCCTTGGTTTCATAATTACGGCCACAGATGGCGAAGCTGAGACACAGCAAAATCTTACCCGGCTGTCTCCTTTTCGTCTCTGCATGTGGCTACTCATGCCTGTCTCTGCTTTCACAGGTGGCGAGGAGGGGGCCGCCACCATTGAAATTTGGACAGGGAGGGCACAATTTTGGTTGCCATACGCCGGGCACGGGAGGGTTCCGCCCCCTTCCTGCACCCTTGGTTTCATAATTACGGCCACTGATGGCGAAGCTGAGACACAGCAAAATCTTACCCGGCTGTCTTGTTTTCGTCTCTGCGTGTGGCTACTCATGCCTGTCTCTGCTCTCACAGGGGGCGAAGAGGGGGCCGCCCCTATTGAAATCTCGACAGGAGAGGCACAATACTGGTGGCCATACGTCGGGTACGGGAGGGTCCCGCCCCCTTCCTGCACCCTTGGTTTCATAAATACGGCCACTGATGGCGAAGCTGAGACACAGCAAAATCTTACCCGGCTGTCTCCTTTTCGCCTCTGCATGTGGCTACTCATGCCTGTCTCTGCTTTCACAGGTGGCGAAGAGGGGGCCGCCACCATTGAAATTTGGACAGGGAGGGCACAATTTTGGTTGCCATACGCCGGGCACGGGAGGGTTCCGCCCCCTTCCTGCACCCTTGGTTTCATAATTATGGCCACTGATGGCGAAGCTGAGACACAGCAAAATCTTACCCGGCTGTCTTATTTTCGTCTCTGCATGTGGCTACTCATGCCTGTCTCTGCTCTCACAGGTGGCGAAGAGGGGGCCGCCCCTATTGAAATCTCGACAGGAGAGGCACAATACTGGTGGCCATACGTCGGGTACGGGAAGGTTACGCCCCTTCCTGCGCCCGCAGTTTCTAAATGCGGCCACAGGACAATTTTCGCTCGTAGAAAATGAGACATGCAGCCATGGTGACGAATTGTAGAGAAGCTGCACCCCATTTTTTGCCTTTTTTCGTCTTTTTTGACCTCCCAAGTGGTCCGTTGGGAAAACGCAGCATACATATTTCTCACTCTATTCATTCTTCACTATTTCCAGCAGGACGGTTTCCCAAACGTCAAGGGTAGTTTTTTGTCATTACAACGCACAATGGTGAAAAATTCAAATAAGATGAAGCGCAGTGAAATTCGTGGTGAGACCATGAGGCAGATGATAAATCTGCCACAGAGATACGAGCGGTCCCTCCACGGTGGAGCGAGCGGCGCGCCACGTCATTTATACTCTAACGTCACACCCGCGCGGTTGGCACGTGCCTTCCGGGCACTGAGGAGTAGTAAAGTGTACAAGCAAGCAGTTATACCAGAAGCAGTGACAAAATATGTAGTTTTGGGAACGGCAGGTTCGCTTCGACTGTATCTAAGTACTCCTTGCGCATACATTTGAAGCCCGAGTTTAATGATGTGAAAAATCTCATATACATATGTAGTGGACGCTGAACACTCTTTGTTGATTTTCGAAAATTTCCTGTTGTCTGTTTCCAAAAAAAAATCCCCCCTACTGATCCTGATGGCACAATATGTAATTGGAGACTTCTTTTTAACAAGTGAAAATGAAGTATACGGCTATAATGGCCACTAGAAAAGAAGAGATAAACAAGACACCGTTTTTTGCTCTTACGATGCCTTTAGAGGCGGTGTTCACGAAGAAAAAAAAACGTTTTTTTTTTTTGGCTAAAACGTAAGCTTTGGGTCCATCTAAGATGATTAAGAACGGAAGTGCGACAAAAAAACGGCCGGTAAGTGGGTTAAAATCTCGTGGGCCAGCCAACCCATTAGGTCACTCCGCCCACGTCCTATGACAGTTGCCCTGAATTCGTGGTTAGATGAGCGATGGTTTCCGATCAAAAGCCCCGTTCTTCCCTTCATTCTCAGTTTCTCTCGTTACTCAGGTCAGCTTGCACACATCGGCTGCAAAAAACTGGAGTTACAAGCCTCGGATAACTCGTCCACAATACTTCCCTTGCTGAACTTCGAGGGGCCATAACTCCGTTTCCAGGGGGTCTTGTACGATTCTAGGGACATCGTTGAAATCAGCATGCGACCGCTTTCAAGATAGGCGGAAAAACAGAAAAACGACCTATATTGTGAACACGGGCCTTAACACTTAACGAACCGTGTGTCCACATTGAGCACCCACGCCATAAAATATTTATTATTTTTAAAAGTTTTGAGGCGTGGGGTCCTTCATGACTATTAATAGGTATTTCATATTGTAACCTATTTAGAATCAGAGTTGTCAAGCATTGTGAGAGTTCTTCGCTATTTTACCGGTATCTTCCGTAACGACATTTTTTGAATTTTCAAGCTTCTGTCGTCGGAAGAAATTGCTCAAAATTCGCTCAAGAGAGTTATACTCTGGAGGTTACAAACTATCCCGAACCATATGTCCAATAGTTGATTCTCGAAATAACTGCTGTAGGTCAACGTTTCAAAATTTTCTGCCGTAACCCCGAGTGTTATTCCAGTTGCAGGTCAAGAATCTGCTGTTCACTTTACAATTCCATATGTTTTTAATGAAGGCTACCTTTTACGGTACACTGCTATCCCCTCAACCGTCCCCTTACCACAGGGATAGAGGAAGATTGAGAGGAAACCACCTCACTTACCATAATTTTCTAACAGATTCCGGTGGAGCTAAAAGTAGCAGGAAGCATTCGTGCGAAACACGTGGGGAGGGACGCTGGGAGCGTTCGCCACGGCAAGAAGGAAGGTACCGCGTCCCTCGACTTTGCCGCGATAGTTCCACGGTAGTACCGCAGCGGCTCATTAATGATGCCGTGGAGATTCTGTTGCAGTGCTTTGAGGGCCAACCACACCCGCAACATTGCCGCGACAGTACCGCGACAGTTCCGTGGTGGAACCTCACGGGCCCCGATCGGATGCATCAGCGAACCCGCATCGGCTACGATGCACTGTTCTGCGTGGTAGAACCAGATCTTTGTCACTTCAATAGACCAAGTTTGAGGAACATCCCATATCTCCTAGGTCGGAATAACGGGGCTACCCTCTGTCCCTATCAGACAGAGGACGCAGGCACCTCAGGTGTGTATTTTTGTTCGTAGGCCCAACCAGTTGTATTATGACTCATTGCATATGAGTTACTCGCAGTAGTTTCTATTCTTGTTAGAACGCGGCAACCAATCGCGGAGCCGCAGCTGCACTACCGGGGAGCCGCAGCGGCACTATCGCGTGGCTGTCACGACATTGCGAGTCCGCGATAGTGCCGCTTCGGTGCCTGTAAGAGCCGAAGCGGCTTTCTCGTTAAGCCGCAGCGAAGATTTCTTTGATTTCCATAGGGTACCACATGTCTTGTTTCTGTTCATTTGATGCCTTGAATTGGAACTATTTCCTTGAATTAGAATTATTGGAATGTTGACATTAGTATGTGAAAGAAATAGAAAAAGAAGAGCGGCACATGTGAATAACTTTTGGGTCAATCTGAGGGATAGGGTTTTTTGCCGTTCGCCGGCCGTTTTTAGGATTTTTTCGCCGATTGTCGTTTGCAGAAGTCTCAAACTTGTTTGCCGTACATCCCTGGTGGGGATGACCTGGGGGTTGGGGACTGAAAGCCTGCCATAGTTCAGTATTCAAGATTTTGCTAAAATTCCGCTAAGTGGTATAATTGGGGGAGGGGGGCTGAACAATAGAATGGTGTTCATTTCGCGAATCCTTACAAAAATGCTGTCGGTTGCAGCAGATTACTTAGAGGTCAGCTTTTCAGAGTTTCCCGAAACTTTGTGGTGGGGGGGGGGGGGAGGAGGGACGTCAGCGCTTGAGACTTCGCTGAAACTTTGCTCCTGGGTTTGTCTGGGATGCTAAGCAACGAGCTGGGGTTCATTTTACGATTTTCAAAAAAAAATCTATCAGCTGCAGTGCATTAGCCGATGACAAACGTTTCGGGTCTTGCTACGGCTTTGGCATACTATTTATTTATTTATTTATTTAATACGCTACATAAGGTAGACATGGAAAATAGGGCAGAATATACATAGACGAAAGGCAAAATGAAACATTACCACGCAAGAAAAATACTCGAAACTTTGCGTTTAAAAGATGGAAAAAAACGGGGCACATTCAAAAAGTTCAATTTCAAAGAGGCGAAGGCAGAGCCAGCTCTGCATGTGAAACTGTTCAATCGGAGGTTGGTTCTGGGAATCCCAAAATAAATTTTCTCTGAATTTCCACGTGTCCTAGAGGCGTTGAATTTATAGAACTTCGATTTGTCAATTCTCAATATCCCACTTAAGATTTTAAAGATCATACACACGTCGTTTCGCTTACGACGAGACTCGAGCGAGTGTAACGTCAGTTCTTGATTCCTCCTTGAAGGACCAGGAACCCTAGCATAGGAGAATCCGTTGAGTCTCAAAAAAACTTTGCGAGTAAAATTTTCTTGTACTCTTTCCAACAGTTGGATGTCTCTCTTTTTGTACGTGCAAAATACCGAAGTTCCCGATTCTACTATTGGCCTAACGTACACCTGATAGGCACGCGCTAAGACGCTTTTGTCACAAGTTGACAAGGCTTTGAAAATATGAAATGTGCGTACTGAGGCTTTACTACAGATTGCATGATAATGAGCAGAGAAATCAAGCTCATTGTCGTACTGAAAGCCTAAATCCTTAACATTGGAAACAGTTGTTAACGAGTGGCCATCAAGCTCGTAAGTGACCGGAATACTGGAGTCTCCCATTCTCATGTGAACAGTTTTTTCAGGAGCGAGTGGTAAATCCCAAACTTTAGACCAGTCCAGTATCCTTTCAAGAGCGGCCTGAACATTTTCGACATCACCGACCGACTCTATCTTGTTATATATCTTAACATCGTCGGCAAATTGTTTGCAAATCACTCCAGTCTCTTCCAAAAACAGGGGAAGCTCAGCTGTGTAGATCGCGAACAAAATGGGTGATAAAACACCACCCTGTGGCACCCCGCTTCTAACCGATCTACTCGATGAAAAACTGGAACCCACTTTCACCTGGAAACTACGGTCGCGAAGATAGTTTTTTATCCACTTGCACACTAATGGATGAAATTTTAATTTCTCAAGTTTCAAAATGAGTTTGTAGTGGTCTACCCTGTCGAAAGCCTTCGAAAAATCCAAATAAATTACATCGCATGCCTTTCTCGACTCCAGGTACTCACTCCAATCATTAATACACTCCAGCAGATTGGTTTCAACCGACCTGCCTGCCACAAACCCATGTTGATTCTCGGGAATAATTGAATTTTTTTCCACGTGGTCCACCATATGTTTTTTGAGGATCTTTTCAAAAGTTCTGCAAAAGATCGACGTGATGCTTACTGGCCTATAGTTATCCACCACTTGTGACGGTTCTTTTTTCAACAAGGGAGTCACAAATGATTGCTTCCATCTTTGTGGCACTTCCGAATACCAAAGTGACTTGTTGAAAAGATAAGCAAGAAGTCCAGAAATCACATGGGCAATGTTTCTCACAAAAAGCGTCGGTATTAAGTCCGGTGTAACAGACAAGGATTTTGGCAACTTTCTGAGAATGTCAAAAATCTCATCGCTTTCAAAGAATGGGAAACTACTCATTGGGTACTCGATTACAGGGCAGAAAAGAGGGGATACGTCACTGAACGCCCCGTAGACCTCGCAAAACTTGTCAGCCAGCAAATTAGCCTTATCTGTCTCCATGATAACGAAGTGGTCATCTTTTTTTAAACAAGGAATTTTATTCGATTTTCCAAGTTTTTTATTCAAAAATTTGTAGAAACCCTGCTGATTACTACTATTGATGGCTTTCTTCTCCAAATTCCGATTGTATTTAGAAAGTCGACGTTCAAAAAACAATGAAAAAAAACAATGAAAAAAAAAACTATGAAATTTGTCCCAATCCAAGCGAGATTGAGTGCTAGCTGCCAATCTGAACAGACAGCTCCTATGGTCTGACATGTTTTGGAGATAAGGAGGAAGTACAGAACGAGTCTTAAATGGTAGAAAGATATCTAGGGCATTGCTCAAAATTTCCAAAAACAACTCGTACTTCCCATCAAAGGAGGGCGCGCTCTCAAGAGAATCCCTCCAGCTAATAGAACAAAGGTAAATACAAAGATCTTCATAATTACATCGAGTGAAATCACGCACGAGCGTAACCAGATGATCCACATATGGACAATTAATAACAAAACTGACGCTGTTATGATCGCTGGTTCCCACGGGAGGACCAACAGTTACATTTCGCACGAGTGCATCATCATTAGAAAGGACCAGATCAAGGCAGTTCACACCTCTAGTCTT
The DNA here is from genome assembly GCA_029168955.1 of Aplectana chamaeleonis. NCBI lineage: Eukaryota > Metazoa > Nematoda > Chromadorea > Rhabditida > Cosmocercidae > Aplectana > Aplectana chamaeleonis. The sequence goes on along the minus strand of JAPDOI010001285.1, from coordinate 142,025 downwards.
TCACCTACCTTACTAGTTGGTTAAAATCATGAGTAGGGGAAGACGGAGGCTGCTGATCACGAATCTGAATCCCACTTCTCAAATTCTGATAGATTTTTCGTCGGCTACTGCAGACAAAACCTAGTAGGTAAGCCTCTGACTGGACCGAGAGTTCTGTAGGAGGTTTACAAGAGCATCAAAGGCCTGAATTTCGTTCAATTTTGGAATTTCCGAAACACTAGGTTGGTTTCGGACGGTACAATGCTAACCATCTGCTGTCACCTATTGAAAATTTTAGAAGGACGAAAAACACCCTGAATTTACGAACAGCACGCCCTGAAAAATCTTCGGCGTGAATTAATGTCATTTTGCACCCAATAAGCATCTCACTTCGACGTCTATGGAAGAGAGCAAAATTTATGTACTAACTGGGCATTGTGAAAGTTTATACAGTACCTATCGTGAAGCGGTTCTACTGCGAATACTTTAATACAGCTGAACTTTCTAAAAAGTACCCTATTTTGTTCAATCTACGGGATTACGAAAGGCTGCCGAAAAATATTTTCTCAAAATGTCGTACGATGATTATGAAGGTCTCCGGACTGCAGACAAGCGACATGGGTTCGGAATTAGCATGATCATGTTCAGAGGAGGTAGCCCTATCTTGAAAAAATTCCAAGAAATCGTTAGTAATTTTTTAATTCGAAAACTATGCTGTAAGTTTAAAAATGCAACTCTAGAAAGTAGGTAGAAGTCGATAATGAAACGTAGGAAGGAGACTGCCTAAATACAAGAATGAGAGACGAGAGAGAATGCTTTGAACAAGAAGAGCGGAAAAGAAATGTGCGGTTTCGAGATGTGAAGGCTAACGCACGTGCCCGCATTGGTTAAGAAAGCCTGCTTCAATCGAAGTGGTTCACAGCGGACTGAGTGTACGCACATTTCACCCACGGAAACGATTAGCCATGGAGCGCAGCGGTCGGCTGTGGGAATTCGCCGTGGAGCAGGCGGTCTCTTAAGTGTTATGTGCCTGATTTCGCGGACGCTTACTTCCAGTGAGTACAGTTTTTCATTAGGTTTCTGTTCTTTTAAGATTGATCTGGTCAATTCTGGTGCAATTTATGCATTTTATTGTGTGTAGTTTTTATCATTGTTTGACTTTTTCTCTCTCGCATTGGCCTTATTTGGATGGAATAAACTCAAACTTATGTATACCAACTTATAGCAGATATAGCTCAAATACGCCACTTATGTGACATAAACTCAAAACTAACGATCGAGAGAAAAGAAATCACCAAGCAGAACCTTAGTCTAATCAACATCTTTCCTAGGCTGGAAACAAAGGACGAAGCAACCTGTTCTCGTGCACAGAAGAGCTTGACGGGTTTGAAGTATTGACAATTTGATTTTCGTTGGAAGCCGAGAAGCATCCGTTCTAACGTTATCGTAAAAGATGAGCGGTTTCTTCTGTGAAAAATAGAATGGTAGAAATGCAGGAACAACTGCTTCGCTTTCCGAATAGATATAAAGGTTGTGTCGCGGTTTCTTAAATATACTTATGATTCAAAACATACTATTAAAAAAACAACTATTTACATTGGGAATAAGAACTCATCCGAGCGAGCTAGGCTTCACAGTAAGTCAGACCTTAGGCAGTCAGACAGGCACCAAAATCCAAAGAAATAGCTATGGAGAGAGCAGTCGGGACTTACATATTGGTAGGCATGTAGAGATTTCATGAATCTTTGTCAATGTGACTATGACGCACAAAAAAGTTTCAGAGATAGGGATGTCGAAAAGCTCGGAAATAAGTTCCATCACCGTGAAACGTAGCCACAACAACACCGATTCAAAACCTACTCCACGTCGTTGAATTATGCATGATGTGATCGACGACGAGGAACACATGCTAGACATGCTCATCGTGGGCATCCGAAACAATGAGAAGAGTGTGTGCTCTTATAGTGAAGGAGTTTCACAAGTTTTTGCTAGGTTTCGACACATCCACTAACATGCTAGAGTCTTCAAAGTTGAAACAAGCGAGTTCAAGGTCCCCATTTGTGATTTTACTCGGACTCGTGCGATACAAATTTAAACTGACAATGAGTGAATTGTATGACACAACTATCTCAAATCATATGAAAGACCAGTGATTCTGTTCACGACCAACCAAGGAATGAAACATCGCAGAAGGTTCACTATGACCGACGAAAAACATCGGCCGATATTTCCGCAAGTGTCGAGGCAGGTCTCGGGGTAGGGCCGTCTACAAGTGCTCTCGAATAACCTTAGGGAGGAAATCGACAGAGTGTTCACTAGAATATTCGAGGAGGCAGAAATGTTTGACGACTACCTCCCACATAATGCTCAATGGTCAAAATCTGGTCAAACCCTGCTGTCAAATCTGCTTGGGCGGAAGTGATGTTAACGAGAGTGTCAACGAAAGCTCTCATTCATGCTGCTTGAAGAGTAACAGAAAAATAGCTTCCGATTGCTCTATTTGTTTCTATTTAATTTCTCAATTAGCCATCCCTTTTAGAACCACACAAACTGTTGGCTGCTACGGATCCTTCCCAACACAATGTTTTCTCTAAGTGAATGGCCACTGATTTTCGACGAGCTTATAATCAAAACGTCAGATCTCTCAAATAGAGGCACTGTTTTCGCGGGCGAGAAACTTCGTCTTTCAGTCAGTCTGGATGTATATTAATTACTTTTATGTTTCTGTTCTCGATACTGCAATTGTTTGATTTGTTTGTCATACATACTGTTTTTTTTCCGACGCACCTTAGTGTGTTTTCTAATTAATAAATAAAATAAATAATATCACCATCATCTTTATCATAATGTGAATTTTTTTCATTATTAGCACAAGCAGCTAAGTAGATGACGAAAATGTCTTCCCACATTGCTTTGTCGCGAAGCATTAGTTTTTTTAAAGCTGAAGCAAAACTCACGCAATATAGGCGCTCGATTGTAGATTCGGTTACCTTGGAATTTCCCTGTAAGTAGTTTTATCCACTGGTTTGCTTATGAGTTTTGATTTTGGAAAAAATCTCGCAATAAGCATGTCACCCTACATAACATCTGATTTCACGGAATTTTCAGAAAAAAAATGTTCAAAAACTTGCTCTCTAGACACTCTCTAGATGAACTGATCAACTTTTTTTCGATTGACTTCTGAGAGCGGAGGATGTGACTGGCGAGAAATATACCAGCCTACCCGCCGGAGCGGGCCGTCACGATAGATCCCATCAAAGGCACACGATACCCAGAGAATTATTCTTTAGGTTTTATCCTTATCTTGGAGAGGGTCACACTCTGATCACAATGGTGTTTCTAAAATCGTCCAGGAGCCCCTACGAACGGAGATATGGCTCCTTGAAAATGCCTGTATTTTGAGGGCAAAAACTTGGTCGACGAGTTGACTCAGACCTGTATTTCTCTTGATTCGCATTCGCGGCAGGAGAGCAAAACAGGATGAGGAGATAGATTGGAAGGGAGTGAAAACGACGACTCGGTTGAAAATCATCCACCCATCTAGCCGCTATTGAGATCGAAAATCAGGAAGGGGGCGGGCCTGTTGTGGTGGCTGGAGGGGGTCGGGCAAGTGGTTGTCGCTTATATCTCGGTTATTTGGAGGAATTGAGATCTCGCATTTGAAAAGTCTTATGCAGAAGGGGTCTGCTACACAATTACACTAAAATCTCAAAATTCATATCTGAGGGTGTACTGTGCCTTTAAGAACGAAGTCAACATTGTGCTGAAGACACTGTCCATAGTGCAAATCATTTCATAGTTTTGAGTCGGAATAGAAAAAGTAGTTTGGAAAGTTTGGAGAAAAGTTAAGAAAAAATGGAAAGCGCCGAAAATTGTTGAAACCGAATATCTTGGTACAAGAGAAATCATTCAAATAGGACATCTCGAAGCAAAATCTGAATTTCTCATGGTAGCTCCTAAATCATAGCTCGGACTACCTTCATGTTTTCCTCCAATCGGTATCCGGTATATCATCTGGTGAAATTATTAGTTACTGTGTCTATGTTGGCGACAAAGAACGCCGAGTGTAAGGATCGATTTTGCGTTGACTCCACTAATGGTTTCCGTATCATATCTAGTGTGACGCATGGACCAAGCTCTCTCCGCTGGAGTAGCCCACTCTCAGATATTTGTGGGAAGTTCCCGAGAACGACAGCAGAACTTCCCTCGAAACGACTAGGGAACTTCCCCCGAATCGAGGGGAGGCGGAGGGGACCTCTGGCTTCTAGGTCTTCCCTTGTTCTCCCGATCGCCAGTCTTCTCCAAGCTGTCGCGACCCAACACCCATTGGTCATCGATTTATAAATAGTCAGCATGCCGAAACTCGCTGTTTTCAACAGTTTCCTGTTCTTCGAAAGCAGGAATAGGGTCAAAAATATTCACATTTGACGAAAGGTTACCGAGAAGTTTGGTATCTCCCCTGATAATCTACACAGAGATACCCTACACCGTCCTTGAGTGGCAGATCTGCCCCCTCAACATGCAAAGTGCAAGACAATCTCGAGACTAGCCATAATGCATCATCGTATACACTGTTGCTTTGTTTTCTCGTTCATCACGCTCGGGGGGGGAACAACCGTGAAGCGAACTTCCCTTGTTCTCCCCCGAGTCGACTGTTCCAAACGCCTTATCGTTGTCTATAATTTGAGGGGAGAGGGGCGAGACGTTCCTCTCCGGGGGGGGGGGGAACGTCTCGCTCCTCTCTCCTCGACCGAGTGATAATGACCAAATCAGGTCTATTGTTCTCGGGAACTTCCCCACAAATATCTGAGCTATGGCGCGCCTGGAGTATAAACAACTTTCTTCTAAACGATCCTCCTGTTTCCCCGAAACGGCACCGCTGGAACATTCATAGTCTCCGACAGTGTCTACATATTGGTTGCATAACTTGGATGCATTCCTTTCACTCCTTCCTCATCAAAATTTGTTAGAGGCATCGCACGCACTGAAAAGCACCCACCATTTCTCCTGCTCATTCTCTTGCTTTGACCCATCTGCTAATGTTTGAGAAGTTTAGAGGATCAAAAACGTATTATTAGAAATACGGGAAAGTCGAAGGCATGCCAAAAAGAGATCGACCTTTATCAGGCCTCTATCACAATTTGCCTGTGGTAATCATATGGGGTACTAATTCCATGCTGTCCAGCGCAACTGTTCAGAAAATCACCAATTCAAGCGCTACTCTCAGAAAAATAAAAACATGTTACATGTTATATAATGTGTAAGATATGTACTTGAGACATTCGAGTATCTTACTTTTATTCTACACGTAACCTACAATTATATTACATGTAACATAAATTTAACAGGTAACATAACGTTTTTATTACGTTTACGTTTGTAACATTACGTTAACATTACATGTAACGTGTAACATTACGTTTTTGAATAAAAAGACAAAATGAATAAAACATGTGATTTGTACAATATTCACTTTCTCACTCATCCCGTTAGCTGGCGTCTGGCGGAGCGGGATGACCTCTCAGCCAATACACTGCTGTAGGTGCCATGGGAGCTCGAGCGGCCTGAACGATACGCTTCCATTCAGAACGATTCGTTGCAATAGATCTAGCATAAAGGACACTGCACCGTTGTCTCTTTAGATCATCCTCGATTTGTTTCTTTTTCAAAGTCTTTTTAGAGGCCGTTCGTTGGATCTTCCACTGCACTGGACATTTCCTCTATAGCATGCTGTGCGGTAGTCGGCCCGCGTCCATTCTGCATACGTGTGCAAACCGTCGCAATCGTCTGGCCTGGACTTGGTCCTCGATCGTGGGTTGCTGATCACATCGCTCCCTGATGATTTCGTTGCGTATGCGGTTACAAAGCGTAATACCGAGGCTCTGGCGCAAGCATCGCATCTGGAAGGACTCGAGTTTCACCAGGTCCGACTTGAGCAATGTCCACGTTTCCGAGCCGTATAATAGAATAGGAAGAATCAATTTTCGGAAAAGCCGAAACTTCGTCGCCATCGATACGTTGGCTTTCTTCCACAGGCACCAGCCAAGCGAAGCAAAAGCGGTAGAAGCCTGTCCGATTCTGCTGTGGATCTCCACCGTTGCTGCCACCTTCTTCTTTTGCACTACTGATCCAAGGTACTTAAAGTCCTTCACTTGCTGGAGTTCAGCTCCTTCGAAGTGCACAGAGGCAAGCGATCCGTCTGATGTCATGACCTTCGTCTTATCCTTATTGATTCGCAAGCCATAGTAGTTTGCAATCCGTGCTATGTTACCAATTGTATACGTGGCCTCAACATCGGTATCCGCGAACACAGCACTATCATCCGAAAACACCAAGTCTGTGACGTAATCATTGGTACCGTACTGAACTCCTCTCCTGCTTTCAAATGCCTTCCTCATGATGGCATCGATCACACTATTGAACAGTAGCGGCGATATGACATCACCCTGACAAACACCAGCGTTGATCGTAGATTCTTCAGACAGCCTGTCGAATACAACTAGTTGATCCATTGTATGTTTCCTGGAGAAGCTTCACTACCTTCCTCGGTACGTGTTCGCATTCAAGTGATCTCCATAAAGCCGGCCAGTGGACGCAATCAAATGCTGACTTGAAGTCGATAAATACGACGACGACACGTTCACCGCAACGGACCCTTTCTTCTAGGAGCTGACGCAGAGCGAAAATTTGGTCGCTGCAGCTACGGCCCGGTCGAAATCCTGCTTGTTCTTCACGGCTGGTCTGTTCTCGATGTCGCTGAAGTCTGCTCTTATATTTCTTATATTTCTATTTCTATACTTGTATATGTATTTCTATATTGAGTATATTTCTTAACTGTTGAAGACTTTTCCAACAATCGATAAGAGACTTATTCCGCGATAGTTGTGACAGTCCCTCGCGTCACCTTTTTTGTGGATAGGCACGATGATACCACGCTTCCAAGTGAATGGTATGTTCTCAGACTGCCAAATGAGCTTAATCAGCTTATGAAGTTGACCCAACAGAATGTCTCCACCAGCTTTGATTGCATCAGCAGTTATGTTGTCCACGCCCGGTGCCCTGCCGTTCTTCGGAGACTTGACCGATCGTCTCAAATCTTCCACAGAAGGTTCTGAATCCAAAGCGGCTTCGTGCGGCACTTGTGATAGAGGCGATTCGACAATCGGTCCCCGTGGTGCGTCGTGAATGTGAAGGTCACTGAAGAACTCTCTCCATCGCTGTAGACGATCGTCCGCAGTGCGCACGAAAAAGCCGTCCGAGTTTCTGATGCCATCGCTAACGGGCTTACAATACTACCATTCTCTTAGTTTGTGTATAATATAATAGTTTGTGTATTATTATAAAAACTCCTAGCTACCTTTTTCACTGAATAGCCCCGGGGTAGCTACAGATATGAACTGTCTGAAGACAGGGGCGAAACAATTCATATCTAAAATTATTCTTATCTATTCTATATTTCTTAACATTTCATTCCAGTTACCTATTACATAATATTCAGCGGCAGAAAAAAACTTGAACCTAAAAACGAAACCGACCATAGAGTATTTTTCTTAATACACTTACATGACGAGAAACATACACTTATGTTCCATGTAACTTGATTAGAGCTGCACGTTGGAGCTCGATGCTTCAATGATGGAGCTGAAAATTCGAAGTTGCTGCTTCAGGTACGAAACAACAAATTTTAAGCTCTCTTGGACATCCCACGAGCTTAAAGCTTGCTGCTTCATAACTGAAGCAGCAAGCTTGGAACCCAGTGGGCTTGAGCTTGCTCCAAAAATATTGTATGTCGCTCCCTCTCATCCTTCCCAAGGTTAAAACGAACCATGAGGTGCGAGAGATTAACGACTCGACAGGGCGAGTGACCACCCGCTCGAATGTCAATCCGATGTATCTGCAGTCGCCGCCAAGGTATTCGACGGCCCTTATGCTGCAGCTTTGAAGGAGGTGTCCATAATGGGCGCTCAGTTGCTGCGGATATTTTAATTATGTATGTAATTCTTATACTACATGTGATTTACTTGAGTAGAGATGATTCTCATCTAACTTACATTGGCCGCGATATGTTGCAAGTATAATGTAATCGTCCTTTGAGTTACAAGTATTAGGTTTTCAGGAATTAAAAACATATTACATGTAAAATATCTTGGCGAATATCTGTGGCATGCGACATTAAGTGTGCGAGCCAGGGCACGATAGATCGCATGTAACTTACATGGGTCGAGATTACTTGCAAGTAATATACATTGACCAATTAATGCGACAAGTATATTGCCTTAAGCCTGTTATATTATATGTAAAATTTTTCCATTTTTCTGAGCTGCCGACTACTTTGAACCTTGATTTTCTCACCGAGTTGCCGCTTTCGAGGGGCTCTTTCGCCAATTTCAATTGTGATGCGCGCGAAGCGCGCACCAGGATTTGGCTTTGTTCTCTTACTAGAAGAATTCACTGACCCAAAAATGAGAAAAAAGTAAATAACGTGCGCGCACGATGCTTCCAATATTGGGTCACGACAAGCCTGCTTGGTAATGGAGAAAAATTAGGAAAGATATTAATATTGTCTTTTAACGCGCGTTGACCACGCACTCTTCACCGCTAGTTGATAATGACTCAGCGACAGCTAAGCCGCCGACTAACTACATCTTTATCGAGGATCATCTTCGAAATTTAATGTAAAGCATCTGTGACGTAAAGCAGCACAACCACTTCACATTACACAGTGCAAAAAGCGAAGAATGCATCCGCAGGCTTTTTTTAAATCTTGAACTCATAACAGTTCGCCGAATTCTTTTAGACAAAATTAACGATTAGATTTCCCGAACTATTATAATGGCAAGGCAACATAAGGAAAGTTAGAAATCGGGGGAGACAAAGTGATTATCTCAATCGCGAGGCAGTATAATCACAAAGATGATCAAATCGTACATTTTCTCGCAGCTGCTATTCTGTACTATAATATCTACATAGGACATGATTAATGGACACCGAATAAGGCTAATCGACTTATTTTCACTCAATTTTATGTCACAAACACCAAATTGACAACCTATTATTATGATTTAGGTTGGTAGTCTTTACTTCTAAGTACACGGGGCCAGGAAAAAAATTAAAAAGTATGCGTTTTAGAGAAAACAAAGCTAGAAAAAGCAAAGAGCCTTCCGCAGAAATTTTTGCTCGACCGCTTTTCGTCTCGCCACAGCAAGTATTTTTCTCAGCTTCTGTTGAAAGATCTTCCACCCATGGTCTCATATATTCGCCGCAGAATGGAACTGGATTAAAAAACTGCTCAGTGACTACCCAATTTTTTATTTCAAAACAGAAGCAGCGGTTTCTAACACGAGGTTATTTACTGACAAACGATCTGGCGATCTGCTACTCAGTGGCGGTTAAAGGCAGCATACACGCTCGTAAACGTCGGGATAACAATGTGAATCGAACCGAATGGCTTACAACATAATGCCTACGCATTTTGAAGTGTCAAAAATGACCCACAATGCCGCTACATAAGTTAGAAGTTAGCCCCGCCCTGTATTTTCACGCCCCCTGTATTCGCTCTTCGGCTCCAAAGCAGGGCTGCTGGGTCATCTTCGCCGTCAGTGACGTGTGTGGTATTCATAGCAGGTCGCTTCGACTAGTCGCGGCACTGCCAACGGTTACAAAACTCATCGCGCCAGCAGATCTTGCACTGAGTCGCGACGGTTTGGAACAGTTTGCAGTTTCAGTCGCGATCGCCGAGCGACTGGGGTATTTCATAGCTGGTCGAAGCGACCTGGTTGATTTTGTTAGGTCGCTTCGACTAATCGCGTCGCTTCTATGATGGAAGCGACTCGTCTGGTAGAAGCCACTAGTCCGCAATCTTTCGTCACAACCCTGCGTATTTGGCGCGAAATTGCAGACGTCACAGTTTTAACGTATAAAATACGGCATGTGAAAAGGAAAAAATAGTATTTAAAATGCATTCACGATGAGAGAGATGAGAAATGTAATGAGGCTACCGGAAAATCACACTTCACGTCGGCTTTGAGCAACTAGTAACTTTACTTTTAGTTTTATGTTGCTGTTCAAGCAAATTCCCCCCCCCCCCTCCCATCATGTTTTGAAACCAATTTTAGTTCGAAAGCTATGCGAAACTCTTTTAGTTAGAAGGTCAGAGCAACAACGTTCCGAAAAATAAGAAGGAATAAAAAAGAACAAGAAGAAAAAAGTTTTTTTCATCCCCGCGGTGGGGTCCGCAATTGCCCGTCTTTTTCACGCAACACTGCATCCGTTTACTAGTGTTTGCCCGCCCCAAATAAACAAGATTTTTACGAATGCTTGTTCAAAGGCAGCATGCACGCTCGTAAACGTGGTTGAAATAACTACGGAAATAGAAAGGCAAGTCTCAGAACATAACACCTACGCATTTTGAAGCGTCAAAAACGATCCACAAAGACGCTACACGAGTGAGACATTGGCCCCGCCCCCTGTGTTTGCGTCCTCCTCCAAAACAGGGGTGCTGGACCATTTCCACCGTCGTCGATGTATGCGGTTTACTTATTCCACTCATTGTACCACCCACAAATCTCTCCGACTGTGGAAATGGCCCAGAACCCTTGTTTCGGAGAAGAATGCAAATACAGGGGGCGGGCAGATACAAGGGCGGGGCCAACTTCTCACTCGTGTAGCGTCTTTGAAGGCCGTTTTTGACGCTTCAAAATGCGTAAACGTTGTGTTCTGGGCCATACCATTCTATATCCGTAGTTACCTGAATCGCGTTTACGAGCGTGTACGCTGCACTTGAAGGTAGTGGTCGCGATGAAATATCCTTATCTACTTTTCTTCTCTGAATCATTTTCTGGATTCAGAGCAGTGAGCCCTATTTATAGCAGTATGAGCGATTTTATAGCAGTAAGATAGATAAGCAGACATGGTTGTGGACGGACGATGTCAAGGAGAAGGTGCGTGAGAAGAAGCGTCTCTACCACGCCTTCCTGCACCAGAAGACAACCGAGAACTGGCAGAAATATCGTGATGGTAAAAGAAATGCCAAGCGAGCTGTAGCCGTCGCGAAAGCCGCTCACTATGATGAAGTCATCAGGGAGTTGGACACGAGGGATGGCGAACGCCTGGTTTATCGTCTTTCTAATTCTCGCCGACACCAAGCGGAAGACATCGAAAAGTTCCATGGCATTAATGACGAGCGTGGTGATCTGCTGATGGATCGCAAAGAAAGTATTGGAACGGTGGCGCAACTACTTTGAGAGAATATGTACGGAAGAATTTGATCATCCTCCCATCCCCAAGCTGCGCCTTGCTTATGGTCCGGTACAGCGTATCACAGTTGATGAAGTGAAAGCGGCGCTAAAGCGGATGAGACCTGGTAAGGCGACTGGGCCTGATGATATCGCGGCCGAGCTGTGGAAATCGAAACACTGGAATTCAGCAGTCTGGCTGACAAAGTTTTTTAGCCAGGTCGTCACAGAGGTGAAAAGCCCGGCGGAATGGCAACAAAGCACAACTATTCCAATTTGGAAAAAAGGCAGCTCTGCCGACTGTGTCAATTACCGGCTTATACAACTACTCTCTCATCGCATGAAGATATTCGAGCGATTCATCGATGGTTGCATTCGGGAAATCGTGAAACTGTCCAGTATCCAGTGTGGTTTTGTTTCCTCTTGTGACACCACTGATGCCATACACGCCGCAAGACACCTGGCTGAGAAGCGTCGGGAGAAGAAAAAACCGCTTTATTTTGCTTTTTATCGATTTGGAGAGAAGGCCTTCGATCGTGTTCCGCATGAGGTTATCTGGTATGCCCTGCGAGTGCATTCTGTGCCTGAAGAACTCATTGAGTGGGTGCGAGCTCTCTACAACGACCCAAGGAGCCGCGTACGAGCTGCCGCTGGGACGTCGAAAGAATTTCCGATTTCAGTGGGTGTGCACCAAGGCTCGGCCCTATCCCCACTGTTGTTTGTCATTGTTATGGATGCAGTCACGAAAGACCTGCAGAAGCCGGCACCGTGGACGTTGCTGTATGCGGATGATGTGATGCTGGTATCCGAGGACAAAAACGATCTCGAGCAACAAGCACAGGCCTGGAGTGACCGTCTTGCGCAGTTCGGCCTTCGACTAAACGTCAGGAAGACCGAATATTTGACAACCGACGCAAATGAGCTCGGCAGTATAAGAATAAATGGCACGAATCTACCGCGTACGGACACTTTCAAGTATCTTGATCGGCAATTACTGCTGACGGCGGCATTGTTCATGAGATAACTGCCCGTATCAATGCTGCTTGGTCTAAGTGGCGCTCAACAACCGGTGTCTTATGCGATAAGAAGATTCCTGATCACCTGAAGTCCAAAGTGTACAGGTCTGTAATACGACCTGTTGCACTCTATGGAGCTGAGTGCTGGCCAGCGACCAAGGAGGCAGAACGTCGTCTGAGTGTCATGGAAACGAAAATGCTGCGATGGAGCGCCGGCATCACGCTTCTCGATCATGTTTCCAATGAAGACATCCGGAAGCGATTTGGTGTTGCTCCCATTGCTGAAAAGCTACGAGAATCAAGATTGAGATGGTATGGTCATGTTCTGCGTGGCAAAGACGATTCCGTTCGAAAGATCGCTCTTGATTTAGAAGTCCATGGCAGGAGACCGAAAGGACGTCCGAAGCAGCGCTGGCTGGACACATTGCACAACGATCTGAAAGCTGCTGGCTTACATCCAGATCAGGCGCACGATCGAGAAAAGTGGCGCCAACGAACCATCCATGCGGACCCTGCAAGGAAGCGGGACAAACGCTAAAGAAGAAGAAGAAGAAGAGCAGTGAGCCCTATTCAGAAAAAAATTGCGAAAAAATCCCTGTTTTGGGTCAAATTATCAGCTCCAAATTTCCAATTTTTGATGGTGGACGAGCCCACTCCACATCATCGGCATCGATGATCTCTCGTATCAAGAACATCAGATGGCTTGCAATTGGATTTAATCAATGAAGAATGGCCTTCAGACTGGTCTGCTAGACTAATCCTGCCCTCACCTAATTAAAACATTGAACGGAGTGCTTTTTAATATTGTTCAACTGTTTTTGTTTGCTAAATTAGCAGTTATTTCGGCCTGTGAATGTCAATGCATGTTGACTATACATACAGGAGACTGCGATCTTTCTGGGCGGAGCTGTGCACGTGCGCACGAATCATCAACATAGGAACCAAAAGGCAGTGTTCACGATAAAAATCGTTTTTCTGTTTTCCCGACTATGTTGAAAACGGCCCCATGCTGATTCCAATGATGTCTATGAAATCGTACAAGACCTTCTGGGAACGGAGTTATGGTCTCTCGAAAGTTAAGCTAAGGAAACATGGTGGACGAGTCATCCGAGGTTTCTAACTTCCGTCTTTTGCAGCCGATGTATGCGAGCTGACCTGAGTAAAGAGAGAAGTTGAGAATGAAGGGAAGAACGGGGTTACTGATCGGAAATCATCGCTCATCTCACGATTTCGAGCATTCATTTGTTCACGTTGGTGGGCGTGTGTTGCGCTTTTGGGGTTTGCCTTGCGCTCGGAGTGGCAACTTCGGGCTCTTCTGGAGCTTTTCCTGGCTCGTTTTCATGCGCTCTTTTGAAGCCAACATTACAGTGTGGCCCTCCACTACCCATTCCTAGTGGAAACTGACAGACATTTTTTATCGTGAACACTGCCTTTAATATCTCTAATTGTAGCCCGTTTCTTTCCTCGTAACCTTTATGGTTACGCCCGGTAATTAGCCGTTCTAACTTGCTGCTGTCCGTCTTTACGACGTTTCACCTACGTTTACTTTTGTGATGGTCAGATCCACCTCCTCATGAGGATAACAACATAAGCCTTTAACATTTTCAATCGCTTTCTCGCTTTTATTTCAAATTTTAATGTGCTCAAAACCACATCAAGAAAAAAAACGGATATATTGCGGTTCCTTCCAGAACAACGGATTGGCATAGTACAGAAGAGAAGCTCTGGCGAAGGATTCTCAATTACGAGATGAATTCGAAGAGACCACGGCAACCTCAACTTTGATTAGTCTGCACGGCCGACCCACTTTAGGGGCTTAATCAGGTCCCGAGCGCTCTCCGTATAACGTGGACTCGTCAAGAGAGATGCTGCATCCAAAGGTGGCCAGGAACAGAAGGATAGCTAGGTTAAACTTGGATGACGGTGTTGCCGAGAGTCATAGAGACGATGTCACGGACAAAAAAAGCGACAACATTTGAGTGACAATTGCCCTCGAAGGAGAGTCGGCAATGGCTTGTAAAATGATTAATAAGGCGCTCAATTGTTCTTTGCGAGCGAGACGAATAGAATCTCGTGGCAATGACCAAGGGTGGGATTTCGAGAACGGTCTAAGAATGTAAGTTTTCTATGGAGTTTAGAGGAAGCGAGAAGGTGAATGAAGTGCAACGGAAAGAAGAGTGCCGGACCTCTGCACGAGATGCGCAATGGCAGGTTGTCATTTGTCATCGCAGTTGCCTATCATAGCGTCTTATCTAAATCCATGAAGATAAGGGGTGGTAGTAAACGCCCTCTGAATCGGATTAAGGTGGTCTTAAGCGCTCGTCCGAAGAAATGCTAAGATGATCTGTAAGGTCATCTTGATGATATGAGGAAGGATACAAATCTCATCTAAAAACGCACCATTCAGATGATTAGTAGTGTTCAGATTATCCTAACTTGTTCAGATCATCGTATTGGCGCGGTCATAGAGCAGCGAGAGATCGTGCATTTCCGAAGACGCTCGTCTTAAATTCAAGAGAAGCCCCGGAGCGCCTCTTATCTTCCAGATGAGTTTGGTGCAGTTTCACGTCGTTTTGACGCACTGCTACGGACATTGAGTATGAGGTAGACGTGGAAACTCGTCCTGATGACGCGCGCGGTGATATTCCGGTAGGATTCGGTGCGGTTTGGCGTTGCGATTGACTCATTACTGCAGACTACCAGCTGTTTCGCAACTCACTTCAGCTGCAGGCAGCGACGTATTCTACTTAGCCTAGAAAACCTAATTCTCCCGACGCTCGCCCGGCCCCGCGCGTCGCGGACAGCATGATTCGAGCGCGCTTGCTCGCTGATTATGTAATAGTAGGCGAATTTATACACGCATAATTGGCAGGTACGACCAGATGCATACGCAAATTGTAAAAAAAATGCTAGTAATATGCATGAACACGCAATATCAGAAAATTTTCCGTCATCCCATGATTTGGGCATTGCGACAAAAATCTGCGGGCAGTGATCATGCCTTTTAGAGAATAAAATCGAACTGACATAAGCGATGCAAGAGTATAGTGGAGTCCAACAAGAGTGTCTCATTTACTTATCAATGAGAAGCGGTCGTCTGGGGATCAAAGTGCATGAATCTCATACCAGCACGCTCGATACCGATTGAGCGAGAGCTGTTGTGCTGCAACGAGTTTCATGTTCATTGATCTCCGATCGACCGCCTCTCATTGATAAGTAAATGAGACACTCTTGGTGGACTCCACTATACAAATAAGAATTTATTACCCGAAATATGAGGTTATTTTGCTGATTTTCAGACGATTTTGACAGATTTGACCCAAAGCTTCCAATTGAAGATAAATTTTTGGGACTATCCTAAACGGGGGAGGTGGGAGGGGCACTCAAATTTCAAGTCAGAAATGAAATGAACCACCTCATAGAAATGAATGGAAAACCTGATAAAAGATGCTTGATGCTGCTATCAATCATTGCTGTTGATAAAATTCTATAGAACCACTTCGACTGATAGCGTTATAGATCGATAGGTTCATTTCATTTCTGACTTGAATCTTGAGTAGCCCCCCTCCCCCCAGTTTAGGATAGTCCCAATTTTTTCTTTGGGGGGGGGGGGACGAAAACGCTACATTCGACGACGGAGTTCTCGGAAAAACCATTCTAAAAACAAATCCTTCATGATTATTGGGTGTGCCCAATTATAAACTAGGGTCCTTTGATCGAGTTTTAATATTATTACGGGTCTACGTGGGTATATGGTAGTTCGGCTGGAGTCTCACAAGGGCACTCTCTGGTCAATTAAAGAAAAATACTCTCTTTTGGTTCCGTTTTTGTATGTTTGTTTTAAGCAGTAATAGAATTATAAAATTTGTAGAAATTTTTTTTTGAAAATTACATCATATAAAGCATATACTCGTCAGAATGGAAAGGTGTTATATATGCGATGGCAAAGAATATTTTAAGATAAGAATTGTTTCGCCCCTGTCTTAAGACAATTCATATCTCTAGCTACCCCGGGGCTCTTCAGTGAAGAAGGTAGCTAGGAAATTTTTATATAGTTTGGACAAACTAAGAGAATGGTAGTACAAATTTAATGTTATAATCATATTAGTAATTTCGATTTGATTTATACAAAATCTGATTGAAGCTACTGTGTCGTTATCCTCCGAGAGCTCGTCAAGCTAGGAACAAAGTTCCAGGGACTCCCCCTCATCCTCGGATAACAATTATTTTCGAACTAAACAAAGCGGCCATTCCAAATAAAGTGTACTTTTTGGACGTACCTAAAGTCCGAATAAGCCTTTCGCAGCTGCCTAACTTTTTCTGAAAGAAGTATTAGGCGTTCTTAGAGCTTCGCAAAAAGGTAAGGGTACCCATGAGCCAGTTTTTCGGATGTTTTGGAAAAAACTGGATTTTTGGCGAAATGTACATCGAATCCGTATTCAGCATTCCGATTCACGCCCACATAGAAATTTTGAGGCAAATCTGAGGCCTTGACCAAAGTACTGTATATCCACCGCAATATGCCGTAAGCTGTCAAAAATCGAGAAACTGATTTCAGATTCATGTCGAGCACTCCAAATAACCCTCACAAAAACGATTTGAGCCACACCAATGGAAACATTTCGGAACACGTCAAAAATCGCGTTTCGCCCTCAAATTGTCCTCCCGATGAGAAGCTTTAACGAATTTAGCCGAAAACTTTGGGAAATCGATAAATAAACTTCAGATTCGTGATCAGCGCCCCGAATAACCTTCCTGAGGGAAATTTGAGTCTTACCTGGAACATTTTTCTTAAACGCCTTCTGATTCCTCTAACTGGTATGAGCAAACGTTCAACTGAGATTCCGTTCAAGTGAAAAACGCTATAACTTTCGGAAATTGTGCTTTCTTCTAAAGTTGCCCAGGAATTGGGCACTGAACACGTCTATGAGGTCCGTTTCCAGATTTTCGAAAGACAACTGCGTTCTAAAGGCTAAATAGGTACAGAAATCAGGGAAAAAATTCCTATATTTCTCTCAGAGTGATTCTGAGCAGCTGCGAAAAGCATATTTACATTCTACGCTAAAAAAACTGTTCTAGAAAAATGCATTTCAATTGGTATGGTCACTTTGGCTAGTAGTAGTTTCCTTGTCAGATTTGACCGAAAACTTTTCCGGTTGGGGTTACTCGGGACTTAAAGGCAGCATACACGCTCGTAAACGTGATTGAGATAACTACGGAAATAGAATGGTATGGCCCAGATTACAATGCCTACTCTGCCAACGCGTAGCTAGATGCCTCGGAGGGCGCGGCCTGAAACGCCGCCCCATTCCATGTAGCGAGAATTCAAGGGTTTTAGCTACGATAGCTAAAACCCGCATATTCTTGTGTCGTTCGAACCACTGTTCTCTCTGACACTAAACCCGTATATTCTCGCTATAATTTTGTAGCGAGAATCTACGGATTTCGCGACAGCCTGTGTTGAATTCAATCTCAAGCCCGCGCTGGCAACGCGGAACGCAGGGATGCCGTTCAAACAGTGTTGGCCCAGTCAACCCACGGATAACTTGACACTCTGTGAGTATTCGTGGAGGGTGACCCCGTGTCGCTCTCTGGGACACCATGGTGAGGATAATTTTGACCACTGGGATGCGGCAGGCCGTGGGGAAGAAACGGCGATGCGCTCGATCGCAGCGGGGATCGTCTTTCTAGTACAGATCAAGACTGGGTGGGTCGATCGACCGTGCGCTGCAACGAGAATAAGCGTAGAATATGCGGGTGCTGTAGCGAGAATTCACGAAGAATATGCGGGCGCTGTAGCTAAAATTCCACCAACTGAGGCTAAACTTTCCGTAATTTACGTAAATTCTCGGGTCAAAATTAGACTAGATGCCTCCGAAACCCTGGGCATCTCTGGTTTCCGTGTGAGGCATTTAGCTACGCGTTGGCGGAGTACGCATTGTGAAGTGTCAAAAACGACCCACAATGCCGCTACATAACTTAGAAGTTGGCCCCGCCCTGTATTTTCACGCCTCCTGTCTTTGCCCTTTGCCTGCAACGCAAAGTTGCTGGGTCATCTTCACCGTCGGTATTGTTGGTGGATTACCTAACAAGTGAACCCCACACGTCACTGACGCCGAAGATGACCCAGCAACTCTGCGTTGAAGGAAAATGGCAAATACAGGGGGCGTGAAAATACAGGGCGGGGTCAACTCCTAACTCATGTAAGTAGCGGCGTTGTGGGTCATTTTTGACACTTCAACATGCGTAGGCATTAGGTTGTGAGCCATACGGCTCGATCCACATTGTTATCCCAACCACGTTAGCGAGCGTGTATGCTGCTTTCAAAGACAAATTTGAAGTCTATTTGCCGACCTTTGAAATATAAAGGTGGGTTACCCCAGTTCAATGGCATTATGCCCGCCGCAACCTACAGCTTATCTTTCGATTATCGGCAGGTGCGCTCCAGACTACGTCCATTGGAAGGTTATTCGTAAAAATTGGTCTCAACACTCGTAATACTCCCTTAAAAGTTTTACGCTTCTTAGAAGAACGAAAAGAATATCAGGAAGGCTATTGAAATCTGTTTTAGGTTGGCAATGCAGTACATTGGTATGTGATATAGCGAACAGGAGCGCTCGAATCACATTGACCGCGACGCGCCGGGCCTAGCGAGCGCTGGGAAAATTAGGTTTTCTAGGCTCCGTAGACTACTTCGCAGGCAGCATTGTTTTAGCTACTTTGTGGATGTTTCTGCAGTGTTTCTCACTCTGTGTAAAATTTCCTTCTTGCTTTCTATCGATTCACACCACCATTCGCCTTGTTAGATCCCAGATCTCGCTTTTTTTAGAAAAAAAGGTCCATCGTTTAGATTTTTAGCACGAATTTTAACAGCCTTTGTTGTTATAGGATCTATTGTGGTGCTGAACACGAATGCGAACTGTTTTTTCAAGTAATCCCGGTACTTTCGCAGCAGGGGGAGGAGATTCGGGTGCAAAATTATTTGAGGGGGGCCACACGCAAAAATGAGGTGATCTATTCATGAAAACCGAAATTTGTGCTGGTACAACATGCTTGATAGCGTCAGCAGTACACTTTTTATCCGAAGGTAATTTCCTCGGATAATGGATCGATTCGGATAATGCCATTTTAAATTTACCGGTTATTGGTTCGATTCAGATAATGCGTTTTTTTCAAATTTTCGGATATTGGATCGATTCAGATTATGCCATTTTTCCAATGATTCGGATACGGATATCCGTCGGATAATTTCGGATATTATCGGAACAAATCTCAGGCAACACACACACACACACACACACACACACACACACACACACACACACACACACACACACACACACACACACACACACACACACACACCACACACCACACACACACACACACACACACACACACACACACACACACACACACACACACACACACACACACACACACACACACACACACACACACACACACACTCACACACACACACTCACACACACACACACTCACACACACACACACACACACACACACACACACACACACACACACACACACACACACACACACACACACACACACACACACACACACACACACATACACACACACCACACACACACACACACACACACACACCACACACCACACACACACACACACACACACACACCACACACCACACACACACACACACACACACACACACACCACACACCACACACACACAAAATGAGTAGAATAGTAGCTACGAGAAATGGACATATACATAAATTACACGAGTGAGGAAACAAAAGTGAGTCAAATAGTTGATATAAAAAATGTACCGGTTTACTATACTCAACCTAAAATGAACCGATTTTACCCGATTTATCCGATTTCATCCGATTTTATCCGTTTTATCCGGTTTTCATCCGATTTTTATCCGTTTTATCCGTTTTTATCCGAATTTTTGACCCTTCCAATGATGTTTCGATTCAGATAATGCCGATTTTAAAATTCCCGGATATTGTTTCGATTCAGATAATGCGCGTTTTCAAATTTTCGGATATCGGATTATCCGAATCTAGGATATCCGGTCGGATATCCGAAATGGAGTGATTCGGATACTAAGTATAGTCAGCAGTCATTGTTTTTGTGAAATCTCCATGTAAATACTTGGATTTTTGAAAGCGATATCATCCATTCTTCAGTTGAACCTGGGAAGCCCATCCGCCACACTAGTTTTGCACCGGCATTCGGACATCGCACTCAGCCGCCAACCCGAATTTTCCTTTCTACTCCAGAATCGGAAAATTCGTTGCGGCGCTAATGTGCTCTCCTTGCTGCGATAGCACCGTGGTTGCGATACATACAACGCAATGCGCCTCTAGTTTCGCTTCTCGATCTTGCTTCGTCCAGGAATGATTTATAGTCTACAGCAATGGAAGTAGGACCTGGTGAAGTTGCGGACTCGTCCTATCATATGATACTTCGTTAGTGGAATGACTCACTTTTCTGAAACAGCTGTGATAGATCAGTGTCTGTGTTTTCACCGCGATGGCATTTGTGGAAGCAATGAAAACAGGTAAAAATGTGGGAGTGGAAACAAAAACTCGCCGACCTATCTCAGTTGTTTCGAAAAAAGGAGTGATAACACAATCAGACTACCGTATGTTAGCGCGAGTCCGCAACCGCACCATGTCCTTTTAACATTGCGGTAAACTAGAATTAAAGGCACAGTTAAACCCACGGGGTATTTTTTGATTTCATAGTCCGGTCGCCGTGTATAGCAACCCTGAAAAGCGCGAAATCTCAATTTTCTCCAATAAGCGATAAAAAAAGGTGAGCCCGCTCCCATGAAAGAAAAAGTGGGTTACGCCTACCGGCAAGGTTTCGATCTCAATAGGTAAGAAAAGCAGGGTCGAGCAGGCCGTTGGCCAGGAC
Source organism: Aplectana chamaeleonis (assembly GCA_029168955.1). Lineage (NCBI taxonomy): Eukaryota > Metazoa > Nematoda > Chromadorea > Rhabditida > Cosmocercidae > Aplectana > Aplectana chamaeleonis. Next base: position 120,877 of record JAPDOI010001285.1, on the reverse strand, counting down.
CTCGACGGAGCCACGTTCCCCTACTTGGAGATCAAAATTTTTGGAGAATGTCTAAAACTTTTACGTTCCCCCAGGTTCTGAAAAACTTTTAACAGTTTTGAGGTCGAAATTTCCAAAAAAAAGTATCTTTCAACCTAAAGTTTCTAAGAATAATTTCTGCATTTCTTTTTCAAATATTTACCGAAAGACACACAAGATATCCATATCCGACTGATAAGCCTCAGCGAGTCTAGTTTTGACTTGCTCTTCGCTATAGAGCTACAACATTTATAGTGGGAAAGAAGTGATTAAAATTGTGACACAGATCGCAACACAAGATACACTATCTAAAATCGATGCATTTTGGTGGAGCTTCTGTAAGAACTATTACTGAAAGCAATATCAAATAGAAGATACCGGCAGAAGTCTACATTTTGACGGATAAGAAACCTCCAACTAGGTTTGCATCGAAACCTCCGCGCGGGTGGAAAACTAGTGTGAGTGCGTAAATCTCCACAAGCTCGAAAAAGTTCGATTCCCAACTGGTATTGTTCAACCAGAAGGGGTGCTAACGCTGGTGGGAGAGGGGTATCACCGGCGGTGGTTCTGCGGGCACTGCAATGCGGTTTGGCATTGGAGCACGATATTTTCGACGGCTCGCCGCAGTTGTAAGTAAAACCCCTTGCTCAGGAATGCTGTAAATTGAAGGATTTCCGAGCGAAATCGTGGTAGTGAGTAGAACGTAGGCCAGAGATGGAAATTTCACCTTTGAGATCTCAAAATTGCTTTTTTGAAAAAAATTAGCATTGTTGGATTTCGGCCGAAGGCGCGGTTTTGGACAACGGTAAAACGTGGTTTAGGCGATTCTCTTCGTAACTTTAGGGTCGTGGGAGAGATGTTAAGTATCAATTTAAGGGGAATGTCATGGAGAATCTTAATCTTTTTTTCAGAGTTTTGAAAATCTGAAATTTTATGGGGGGACGTACGTTGTCCAATTTTCAAAGTGAAGATTTCAAGCGGTAATATGTAGGTCCGATTAATGAATGTAATTCGTTTAAAAACTTGTTTTATGTGCTGAAAAATTGAATACTGTATAAACTATATCTATTATATCGTTATTTAAAGAAACTTTCCTCACATGTAGTGTTGTGGTGCTGTACTATTGTTCTCCATGATCTTTCGGTTGCTGTTATAATATGTGAGACAATCGCGTCCAAACCCCTTGCTCCGAGACCTGTTTTTCTCACAAAAAGAGAGACGCTACTGAAAACACTTCCGATTTTTTCAAGTTTTGGCAAGTTTTCATGCCCCCTAAAAAAATCTCTAGATTTCAAAAAAATTTACGTACCCCCTGTTGTCCAGCTGGAAAACGCCCGCTTGACCCTGAAGAAAAGAGGGAGTGATCTTATTCAAAGTCTAGATACTGTGCTTATCTGGGTCAAATTCCGGTCCGCAGTTGCGTCTCGATACGCTTTGCGGCCGCGCGCTTTCGAGTCGGAATAGCTTCCAGCTCCGCAGCCGCCGATCTGTTGACTCTAGGTGGGTTTCAGAAACTGAAAACTAAACAAAATTGAAGAAAACTGTATAAAAAAGCCATATCGAGTCAAGATTGGCGCTGGAAACCCGACTGATTCGGGCGCGTGCGGCCGCAAAGCGTGTCGAGACGCAATTGCGGACCGGAATTAGACCCAGATAAGCACAGTATGTTCTTCCATTTGTTTTCGGTCTCACTTTATATTGTGGCCCGGTTTAGAACGATGTCTGCGAATAACGAGAAAAAAAACAGGCTCGGGACCACTCGTCCGCGAATTTCTCACCGTTCAAATTTTAAATCTTTCAGGGGCCATCACTCCGTTCGTGGTGGGTTCTGAGCGATTTTAGAGATACCGTTGTGATCAGCGTGAAATTTCCTTCAAGTTAAGAAGAAAGATGAAAAATTGTTCACGAGGTTGGGCTGTGCCTGTAAGACCCATGGGCTAAATCTTCAATCCGAGCAGACGCATCGGTGATTGGTAATAAATGAAATGCGCGTGAAATAGCCGCACGAAACACAACGCACAAGTTCACTGGTACTTTTCTGGGTCAGCAGACTTTTGCACCCTGGCACCTAGACCTCCGGGTCATTCTATGTAACCCGTAAAGGGCGGCAGCGAACTCAGTTGGGCAAGTTTAGAGAGCTGATGTGCATTTTGCTAAAAACGATCTAGTGGTGGGGCGTCTGTTCATGGGACAGAAGGGAACAGGTGCTAATGGCTTACCGATGTGCAATTTTTGTTCAAACACCTGAACAACAGTGACGGATGAAAGGCGCTGGGCGGGGGGGGGTGTGTTGAGAAAGAGAGTGTTTTCGGGGTCTGATAACGTCATCGCCGCGTCTTGCTGGGGCCTGATTCGTGAACGAAAAAACCCGCTAGTGAAGGATAAGTTTAGCTCTGGGCTCTCTATACTCCTCAATACTCCCTGCCGTTATCGCGGCACTCAGGTCATCCTCGGACTAAAATTCTACCGTTGATGAATCCGGCCGCAAGAGGGGTGGCGCCGTTTACCAGTAGAGTGCGATTTCGGGACCTCGTGATGACGTCGTTTGAGACTCACCCGGTAGGAGCGATCCCGCTCCTGAGAGCGGTTTCCTCGGCGTGTATAGGCTGTAAAAACGCTGGATTCGTATGGTTCCTGAGCGTCCTACGGAGCAGAGGAGTGTGGAGGCTCCACCATCGCGCGCGTCGCACACACCACGAGTGAAGGAAAATTCGATTTTTACAAAGGGTTTTCTACCGGATCGAAAAACAGACATCTACTCATAAGTCGGCACGGAACTATTTCACGATGGTCATCGCGCGGGGACTGTCGGGTCTTCCCACGATTAGTCTTTGTTCCAGTACGATTATCATCATGGTGCGTTTTGCAACAGCTGCTGTCCGCGACTGAGGAGCGGAATTTCATTCTGATAGTGACATCGCCTATTGACTTCTCCTCCGTCAAACTGAAACTGGGCATTTTTTCGTGTTCCTCAAACCAGGAATCTCTATGATGTACGTTGGGGTGAGAACAATCGACTTCTTGAGTCTATAACGTGAATAAGTGCCCTTTTTTTCTTTCAGAATATTTATATAAACTTCGGTAATTTAGAAAGAAGCTGTTCTTTTTGGTGATACAGGCTGTGTGGTATTGAGATTGTTGAAGTCGATCTTGGATCTTGGAGACGTGACATCACTCGAGGTATGCGCCATATAATCTCCCTTTCTGTGCAATAGGGAAGCCAAAGAAATTGGGTAAATTCATTTGAGGTGAATTGGACAGCGCATCTGCTACTTTTACTGAGCTTTCAGGTTGTTCCGCTCCACCTCATATGCCGGGACAAGGGTCACGAGGTACGGATTGAAATTCACTTTTTTCTGTTATTCCTAAGACCCCCGTCAGACTTGGTCGAAAAACCGACCGAGTCCGACTGAGTCCGGGGCAGGAAAACCGACCTCGGTGCAATGGATCTGCCCGTGTGCGAGCGTGAAACACCCGTATCGACTGGTCGCAGTTGGACTCAGTGGGTCGATTTTTCTGCAACGGTCTGTAACTATTTCGGTGCGAATCGACCGGGTGGGACTCAGTTCATCGACCACTCCTGAAGGCGGCCTAAATGGTCGGGTACTGCGCCGCGGCGAACGCGGATTCTGGATATTGAACATCTTTACTATATATAAAGGGGATCTGTCAGTCTGCCACGGTATTTCGTCCTCGGCGCATCGTATGTCGACCGAGATCAGCTGTCTTACCAAAAAAAGTATACGACGCACTTTCCAGCCATGACTTGAAAGTCAACAACGTCGCCGGTTCAATTACCCAAGTTTGAAGCACTTTTGGCCACACCCTGTGCTCCGGCGGTCCTGCCCGTCCGGTGGTGCCCCCGGTGCCGGCAGCGGCGCGTGGTGGTGTGCCGGCCGCGACGCGTGTCGGTGTGCCGGCCGCGACGCGTGTCGGTGTGCCGGCCGCGACGCGTGTCGGTGTGCCGGCCGCGACGCGTGTCGGTGTGCCGGCCGCGACGCGAGTCGGGGTGCGGGCTGCGACGCGTGTCGGGGTGCAGGCTGCGACGCGTGTCGGGGTGCAGGCTGCGACGCGTGTCGGTGTGCCGGCCGCCACGCGTGTCGGTGTGCTGAACGCGACGCGTGCGGTCGAGGTTGCCGGGTGAGGGTACGGGTCTGGGTGCAACGGAAGGGTACGGTGGAAGCAAGGTCAAGCCTCTTAAAATGCCGAGGCAAATCACCAGGAGTTACGTCACCCTCCTTAGGTCACGTGTCTCGTCGGTCCTCCCCACATTGCCTCGCCTCCTATAAGGGCGAGCCAGATCGTCAGGAGTTTCGTCACCCTCCTTAGGTCACGAGTCTCGTCAGTCCTCCCCACATTCCCTTTGGTTCCGCGCATGGTTTCGTCGTGGATGCTCCAACTAATCAACTCGATTCTCAGTTTTTCTCTTCTCATCCTCTTCTTATCCCTTCTTTCATATTCACTCTTTACATATCTCTATTTTCTTCAATTCCATTCCGACAATTACGGGATCATCAGAAACGAACCTTCTATAGAATCAAAGATTTTTGTTTTGTCCCAGTTGCTGAGCGCTGATCGCATCCTGAGAAATTCTGTGTGGTATGCACAGAAAATCTAGAATTTTTCATACAGAAAATCCGAATTTTTCATTTTTCGATGCATAGAGCTCTTTTCAGTATTGTTGGCGATATCCTCTTCCCCTCAAACGAAATTTATAGTATTTTCGAGGGCTATATCCTGAGAGATTCTGTGAGATATGCGAAGAAAATCTGAAATTTTTGATTTTTCGATGCATAGAGCTTTTTTCAGTATTGTTGGCGATATCCTCGTCCCCTCAAACGAAATTTATAGTATTTTCGAGGGCTATATCCTGAGAGATTCTGTGAGATATGCGAAGAAAATCTGAAATTTTCGATTTTTCGATGCATAGAGCTTTTTCAGTATTGTTGGCGATATCCTCTTGCGCTCAAACGAAATTTATAGTATTTTCGAGGGCTATATCCTGAGAGATTCTGTGAGATATGCGAAGAAAATCTGAAATTTTTGATTTTTCGATGCATAGAGCTTTTTTCAGTATTGTTGGCGATATCCTCTTCCCCTCAAACGAAATTTATAGTATTTTCGAGGGCTATATCCTGAGAGATTCTGTGAGATATGCGAAGAAAATCTGAAATTTTCGATTTTTCGATGCATAGAGCTTTTTCAGTATTGTTGGCGATATCCTCTTCCCCTCAAACGAAATTTATAGTATTTTCGAGGGCTATATCCTGAGAGATTCTGTGAGATATGCGAAGAAAATCTGAAATTTTTGATTTTTCGATGCATAGAGCTTTTTTCAGTATTGTTGGCGATATCCTCTTCCCCTCAAATGAAATTTATAGTATTTTCGAGGGCTATATCCTGAGAGATTCTGTGAGATATGCGAAGAAAATCTGAAATTTTTGATTTTTCGATGCATAGAGCTTTTTTCAGTAGTTTTGGCGATATCCTCTTCCCCTCAAACGAAATTTATAGTATTTTCGAGGGCTATATCCTGAGAGATTCTGTGAGATATGCACAGAAAATCTGAAATTTTTGATTTTCGATGCATAGAGCTTTTTCAGTATTGTTGGCGATATCCTCTTCCCCTCAAACAAAATTTATAGTATTTTCGAGGGCTATATCCTGAGAGATTCTGTGAGATATGCACAGAAAATCTGAAATTTTTGATTTTTCGATGCATAGAGCTTTTTTCAGTATTGTTGGCGATATCCTCTTCCCCTCAAACGAAATTTATAGTATTTTCGAGGGCTATATCCTGAGAGATTCTGTGAGATATGCACAGAAAATCTGAAATTTTTGATTTCTCGATGCATAGAGCTTTTTTCAGTATTGTTGGCGATATCCTCTTCCCTCAAACGAAATTTATAGTATTTTCGAGGGCTATATCCTGAGAGATTCTGTGAGATATGCACAGAAAATCTGAAATTTTTGATTTCTCGATGCATAGAGCTTTCCTCAGTATTGTTGGCGATATCCTCATCCCCTCAAACAAAATTTATAGTATTTTCGAGGGCTATATCCTGAGAGATTCTGTGAGATATGCACAGAAAATCTGAAATTTTTGATTTCTCGATGCATAGAGCTTTTTTTCAGTATTGTTGGCGATATCCTCATCCCCTCAAACGAAATTTATAGTATTTTCGAGGGCTATATCCTGAGAGATTCTGTGAGATATGCACAGAAAATCTGAAATTTTTGATTTCTCGATGCATAGAGCTTTTTTCAGTATTGTTGGCGATATCCTCATCCCCACAAACGAAATTTATAGTATTTTCGAGGGCTATAGCTCCGTTTACACTACCACAATGACGAAAATCCTGAGAGATTCTGTGAGATATGCACAGAAAATCTGAATTTTTTTCATTTCTCGATGCATAGAGCTTTTTTCAGTATTGTTGGCGATATCCTCATCCCCTCAAACGAAATTTATAGTATTTTCGAGGGCTATATCCTGAGAGATTCTGTGAGATATGCACAGAAAATCTGAAATTTTGATTTCTCGATGCATAGAGCTTTTTCAGTATTGTTGGCGATATCCTCATCCCCTCAAACGAAATTTATAGTATTTTCGAGGGGCTATATCCTGAGAGATTCTGTGAGATATGCACAGAAAATCTGAAAGTTTTGATTTCTCGATGCATAGAGCTTTTTCAGTATTGTTGGCGATATCCTCATCCCCTCAAACGAAATTTATAGTATTTTCGAGGGCTATATCCTGAGAGATTCTGTGAGATATGCACAGAAAATCTGAAATTTTTGATTTCTCGATGCATAGAGCTTTCTTCAGTATTGTTGGCGATATCCTCATCCCCTCAAACGAAATTTATAGTATTTTCGAGGGCTATATCCTGAGAGATTCTGTGAGATATGCACAGAAAATCTGAAATTTTTGATTTCTCGATGCATAGAGCTTTTTTCAGTATTGTTGGCGATATCCTCATCCCCTCAAACGAAATTTATAGTATTTTCGAGGGCTATATCCTGAGAGATTCTGTGAGATATGCACAGAAAATCTGAAATTTTTGATTTCTCGATGCATAGAGCTTTCTTCAGTATTGTTGGCGATATCCTCATCCCCTCAAACGAAATTTATAGTATTTTCGAGGGCTATATCCTGAGAGATTCTGTGAGATATGCACAGAAAATCTGAAATTTTTGATTTCTCGATGCATAGAGCTTTCTTCAGTATTGTTGGCGATATCCTCATCCCCTCAAACGAAATTTATAGTATTTTCGAGGGCTATATCCTGAGAGATTCTGTGAGATATGCACAGAAAATCTGAAATTTTTGATTTCTCGATGCATAGAGCATTTTCCAGTATTGTTGGCGATATCCTCATCCCCTCAAACGAAATTTATAGTATTTTCGAGGGCTATATCCTGAGAGATTCTGTGAGATATGCACAGAAAATCTGAAAGTTTTGATTTCTCGATGCATAGAGCTTTCTTCAGTATTGTTGGCGATATCCTCATCCCCTCAAACGAAATTTATAGTATTTTCGAGGGCTATATCCTGAGAGATTCTGTGAGATATGCACAGAAAATCTGAAATTTTTGATTTCTCGATGCATAGAGCTTTTTCCAGTATTGTTGGCGATATCCTCATCCCCTCAAACGAAATTTATAGTATTTTCTGAGGGCTATATCCTGAGAGATTCTGTGAGATATGCACAGAAAATCTGAAATTTTTGATTTTTCGATGCATAGAGCTTTTTTCAGTATTGTTGGCGATATCCTCATCCCCTCAAACGAAATTTATAGTATTTTCGAGGGCTATATCCTGAGAGATTCTGTGAGATATGCACAGAAAATCTGAAATTTTTTATTTCTCGATGCATAGAGCTTTTTCAGTATTGTTGGCGATATCCTCATCCCCTCAAACGAAATTTATAGTATTTTCGAGGGCTATATCCTGAGAGATTCTGTGAGATATGCACAGAAAATCTGAAATTTTTGATTTTTCGATGCATAGAGCTTTCTTCAGTATTGTTGGCAATATCGTCATCCCCCCAAACGAAATTTATAGTATTTTCGAGGGCTATATCCTGAGAGATTCTGTGAGATATGCACAGAAAATCTGAAATTTTTTATTTCTCGATGCATAGAGCTTCTTTCAGTATTGTTGGCGATATCCTCATCCCCTCAAACGAAATTTATAGTATTTTCGAGGGCTATAATGACGAAAATCCTGAGAGATTCTGTGAGATATGCACAGAAAATCTCAAATTTTTCATACAGAAATTCTGAATTTTTTCTCGATGCATAGAGCTTTTTCAGTATTGTTTGGCGATATCCTCATCCCCTCGCAAACGAAATTTATAGTATTTTCGAGGGCTATATCCTGAGAGATCTCTGTGAGATATGCACAGAAAATCTGAAATTTTTGATTTCTCGATGCATAGAGCTTTTTCAGTATTGTTGGAGATCTCCTACTCCCCTCAAACGAAATTTATAGTATTTTCGAGGGCTATATCCTGAGAGATTCTGTGAGATATGCACAGAAAATCTGAAATTTTGATTTCTCGATGCATAGAGCTTTTTCAGTATTGGTTATGATATCCTCATCCCCTCAAAACGAAATTTATAGTATTTTCGAGGGCTATATCCTGAGAGATTCTGTGAGATATGCACAGAAAATCTGAAATTTTTTGATTTCTCGATGCATAGAGCTTTTTCAGTATTGTTGGCGATATCCTCACCCCCTCAAACGAAATTTATAGTATTTTCGAGGGCTATATCCTGAGAGATTCTGTGAGATATGCACAGAAAATCTGAAATTTTTGATTTCTCGATGCATAGAGCTTTTTTCAGTATTGTTGGCGATATCCTCATCCCCTCAAACGAAATTTATAGTATTTTCGAGGGCTATATCCTGAGAGATTCTGTGAGATATGCACAGAAAATCTGAAATTTTTGATTTCTCGATGCATAGAGCTTTTTTTCAGTATTGTTGGCGATATCCTCATCCCCTCAAACGAAATTTATAGTATTTTCGAGGGCTATATCCTGAGAGATTCTGTGAGATATGCACAGAAAATCTGAAATTTTTGATTTCTCGATGCATAGAGCTTTTTTCAGTATTGTTGGCGATATCCCCTATCCCTCTTCAAACGAAATTTATAGTATTTTCGAGGGCTATATCCTGAGAGATTCTGTGAGATATGCACAGAAAATCTGAAATTTTTGATTTCTCGATGCATAGAGCTTTTTTCAGTATTGTTGGCGATATCCTCATCCCCTCAAACGAAATTTATAGTATTTTCGAGGGCTATATCCTGAGAGACATTCTTGTGAGATATGCACAGAAAATCTGAAATTTTTGATTTCGATGCATAGAGCTTTTTCAGTATTGTTATGATATCTCATCCCCTCAAACGAAATTTATAGTATTTTTGAGGGCTGTATCCTGAGAGAGATTCTGTGAGATATGCACAGAAAATCTGGAAATTTTTTGATATCTCGATGCATAGAGCTTTTTCAGTATTGTTGGCGATATCCTCATCCCCTCAAACGAAATTTATAGTATTTTCGAGGGTTGTATCCTGAGAGATTCTGTGAGATATGCACAGAAAATCTGAAATTCTTGATTTCTCGATGCATAGAGCTTTTTTCAGTATTGTTGGCGATATCCTCATCCCCTCAAACGAAATTTATAGTATTTTCTGAAGGGCTATATCCTGGAGAGATTCTGTGAGATATGCACAGAAAATCTGAAATTTTTGATTTCTCGATGCATAGAGCTTTTTCAGTATTGTTGGCGATATCCTCATCCCCTCAAACGAAATTTATAGTATTTTCGAGGGCTATATCCTGAGAGATTCTGTGAGATATGCACAGAAAATCTGAAATTTTTGATATCTCGATGCATAGAGCTTTTTCAGTATTGCTGGCGATATCCTCATCCCCTCAAACGAAATTTATAGTATTTTCGAGGGCTATATCCTGAGAGATTCTGTGAGATATGCACAGAAAATCTGAAATTTTTTTGATTTCTCGATGCATAGAGCTTTTCTCAGTATTGTTGGCGATATCCTCATCCCCTCAAACGAAATTTATAGTATTTTCGAGGGCTATATCCTGAGAGATTCTGTGAGATATGCACAGAAAATCTGAAATTTTTGATTTCTCGATGCATAGAGCTTTTCTCAGTATTGTTGGCGATATCCTCATCCCCTCAAACGAAATTTATAGTATTTTCGAGGGCTATATCCTGAGAGATTCTGTGAGATATGCACAGAAAATCTGAAATTTTTTGATTTCTCGATGCATAGAGCTTTTTCAGTATTGTTATGATATCCTCATCCCCTCAAACGAAATTTATAGTATTTTCGAGGGCTATATCCTGAGAGATTCTGTGAGATATGCACAGAAAATCTGAAATTTTTGATTTCTCGATGCATAGAGCTTTTCTCAGTATTGTTGGCGATATCCTCATCCCCTCAAACGAAATTTATAGTATTTTCGAGGGCTATATCCTGAGAGATTCTGTGAGATATGCACAGAAAATCTGAAATTTTTGATTTCTCGACGCATAGAGCTTTTCTCAGTATTGTTGGCGATATCCTCATCCCCTCAAACGAAATTTATAGTATTTTCGAGGGCTATATCCTGAGAGATTCTGTGAGATATGCACAGAAAATCTGAAATTTTTGATTTCTCGACGCATAGAGCTTTTCTCAGTATTGTTGGCGATATCCTCATCCCCTCAAACGAAATTTATAGTATTTTCGAGGGCTATATCCTGGAAGATTTTGTGAGATATGCACAGAAAATCTGAAATTTTTGATTTCTCGATGCATAGAGTTTTTTTCAGTATTGTTGGCGATATCCTCATCCCCTCAAACGAAATTTATAGTATTTTCTGAGGGCTATATCCTGAGAGATTCTTGTGAGATATGCACAGAAAATCTGAAATTTTTGATTTCTCGATGCATAGAGCTTTTTCAGTATTGTTGGCGATATCCTCTATCCCCTCAAACGAAATTTATAGTATTTTCGAGGGCTATATCCTGAGAGATTCTGTGAGATATGCACAGAAAATCTGAAATTTTTGATTTCTCGATGCATAGAGCTTTTTTCAGTATTATTGTGATATCCTCATCCCTCAAAACGAAATTTATAGTATTTTCGAGGGCTATATCCTGAGAGATTCTGTGAGATATGCACAGAAAATCTGAAATTTTTGATTTCTCGATGCATAGAGCTTTTTCAGTATTGTTATGATATCCTCTATCCCCTCAAACGAAATTTATAGTATTTTCGAGGGCTATATCCTGAGAGATTCTGTGAGATATGCACAGAAAATCTGAGGGCTTGATTTCTCGATGCATAGATTTTTTTCAGTATTGTTATGCGATATCCTCATCCACTCAAACGAAATTTATAGTATTTTCTGATGGCTATATCCTGAGAGATTCTGTGAGATATGCAACAGAAAATCTGAAATTTTTGATTTCTCGATGCATAGAGCTTTTTCAGTATTGTTGGCGATATCTTCTTATCCCCTCAAACGAAATTTATAGTATTTTCGAGGGCTATATCCTGGAGAGATTCTGTGAGATATGCACAGAAAATCTGAAATTTTTGATTTCTCGATGCATAGTAGAGCTTTTTTCAGTATTGTTGGCGATATCCTCATCCCCTCAAACGAAATTTATAGTATTTTCGAGGGCTATATCCTGAGAGATTCTAGAGATATGCACAGAAAATCTGGAAATTTTTGGATTATCGATGCATAGAGCTTTTTCAGTATTGTTGGCGATATCCTCATCCCCTCAAACGAAATTTATAGTATTTTCGAGGGCTGTATCCTGAGAGATTTTCTGTGAGATATGCACAGAAAATCTGAAATTTTTGATTTCGATGCATAGAGCTTTTTTCAGTATTGTTGGCGATATCCTCTATCCCCTCAAACGAAATTTATAGTATTTTCGGGAGGGCTATATCCTGAGAGATTCTGTGAGATATGCACAGAAAATCTGAAATTTTTGGATTTCTCGATGCATAGAGCTTTTTTCGTATTATTGTTGGCGATATCCCTATCCCCTCAAACGAAATTTATAGTATTTTCGAGGGCCAGAACTCTGAGAGATTATGTGAGATATGCACAGAAAATCTGAAATTTTTGATTTCTCGATGCATGTGAGCTTTTTCAGTATTGTTGGCGATATCCTCATCCTCAAACGAAATTTATAGTATTTTCGAGGGTAGATCCTTGAGAGATTCTGTGAGATATGCACAGAAAATCTGAAATTTTTGATTTCGATGCATAGAGCTTTTTTCTAGTATTGTTATGATATCCTCATCCCCTCAAACGAAATTTATAGTATTTTCGAGGGCTATATCCTGAGAGATTCTAGAGATATGCACAGAAAATCTGAAATTTTTGATTTCTCGATGCATAGAGCTTTTTCAGTATTGTTGGCGATATCCTCATCCCCTCAAACGAAATTTATAGTATTTTTCGAGGGCTATATCCTGAGAGATTTCTGTGAGATATGCACAGAAAATCTGAAATTTTTGATTTCTCGATGCATAGAGCTTTTTCTAGTATTGTTGGCGATATCCTCATCCTCAAACGAAATTTATAGTATTTTCGAGGGCTATATCCTGAGAGATTATGTGTGATATGCACAGAAAATCTGAATTTTTTGATTTCTCGATGAATAGAGTTTTTTTCAGTATTGTTGGCGATATCCTCATCCCCTCCAACGAAATTTATAGTATTTTTCGAGGGCTATATCCTGAGAGATTATGTGTGATATGCACAGAAAATCTGAATTTTTTGATTTCTTGATGCATAGAGCTTTTTTTCAGTATTGTTGGCGATATCCTCATCCCCTCAAACGAAAGTTCTATAGTATTTTCGGAGGGCTATATCCTGAGAGATTCTGTGAGATATGCACAGAAAATCTGAAATTCTTGATTTCTCGGATGCATAGAGCTTTTTTCAGTATTGTTGGCGATATCCTCATCCCTCAAACGAAATTTATAGTATTTTCGAGGGCTATATCCTGAGAGATTTCTTGTGAGATATGCACAGAAAATCTGAAATTTTTTTGATTTCTCGATGCATAGAGCTTTTTTCAGTATTGTTGGCGATATCCTCATCCCTCAAACGAAATTTATAGTATTTCTGAGTAGGCTATATCCTGAGAGATTCTGTGAGATATGCACAGAAAATCTGAAATTTTTGATTTCTCGAGATGCATAGAGCTTTTTCAGTATTGTTGGCGATATCCTCATCCCTCAAACGAAATTTATAGTATTTTCGAGGGCTATATCCTGAGAGGATTCTGTGAGATATGCACAGAAAATCTGAAATTTTGATTTCTTGATGCATAGAGCTTTTTTCAGTATTGTTATGATATCCCCTAATCCCCTCAAACTGAAATTTATAGTATTTTCGAGGGCTATATCCTGGAGAGATTCTGTGAGATATGCACAGAAAATCTGAAATTTTTGATTTCTCGATGCATAGAGCTTTTTCAGTATTGTTATGATATCCTCATCCTCAAACGAAATTTATAGTAATTCTCGAGGGCTATATCCTGAGAGATTCTGTGAGATATGCACAGAAAATTCGAAATTTTTGATTTCTCGATGCATAGAGCTTTTTTCAGTATTGTTGGTTACATCTTCATCCCTCAAACGAAATTTATAGTATTTTCTGAGGGCTATATCCTGAGAGATTCTGGTGAGATATGCACAGAAAATCTGAAATTTTTGATTTCTCGATGCATAGAGCTTTTTCAGTATTGTTGGCGATATCCCTCATCCCTCAAACGAAATTTATAGTATTTTCGAGGGCTATATCCTGAGAGATTCTGTGAGATATGCACAGAAAATCTGAAATTTTTGATTTCTCGATGCATAGAGCTTTTTTCAGTATTGTTGGCGATATCCTCATCCCTCAAACGAAATTTATAGTATTTTTCGAGGGCTATATCCTGGAGAGAGATTCCTGTGAGATATGCACAGAAAATCTGAAATTTTTGGATTACACAGATGCATAGAGCTTTTTTTCAGTATTGTTGGCGATATCCTCATCCCTCAAACGAAATTCTATAGTATTTTCGAGGGCTATATCCTGAGAGAGATTCTGTGAGATATGCACAGAAAATCTGAAATTTTTGATTTCGGATGCATAGAGCTTTTTTCGCAGTATTGTTGGCGATATCCTCATCCCTCAAACGAAATTTATAGTATTTTCGAGGGCTATATCCTGAGAGAGATTCTTGTGAGATATGCACAGAAAAATCTGAAATTTTTGATTTCTCGATGCATAGAGCTTTTTTCAGTATTGTTATGATATCCTCATCCCCTCAAACGAAATTTATAGTATTTTCGAGGGCTATATCCTGAGAGATTCTGTGAGATATGCACAGAAAATCTGAAATTTTTGATTTCTCGATGCATAGGAGCTTTTTTCAGTATTGTTGGCGATATCCTCATCCCTCAAACGAAATTTATAGTATTTTCGAGGGCTATATCCTGAGGAGATTCTGTGAGATATGCACAACGGAAAATCTGAAATTTTTGGATTTTTCTGATGCATAGAGCTTTTTTCAGTATTGTTATGATATCCTCATCCCCTCAAACGAAATTTATAGTATTTTCGAGGGCTATATCCTGAGAGATTCTGTGAGATATGCACAGAAAATCTAAATTTTTTGATTTCTCGATGCATAGAGCTTTTTTCAGTATTGTTGGCGATATCCTCATCCCTCAAACGAAATTTATAGTATTTTCGAGGGCTATATCCTGAGAGATTCTGTGAGATATGCACAGAAAATCTGAAATTTTTGATTTCTCGATGCATAGAGCTTTTTTTCAGTATTGTTGGCGATATCCTCATCCCTCAAACGAAATTTATAGTATTTTCGAGGGCTATATCCTGAGAGATTCTGTGAGATATGCACAGAAAATCTGAAGTTTTTGATTTCTCGATGCATAGAGCTTTTTTTCAGTATTGTTGGCGATATCCTCATCCCCTCAATCCAAGTTTATAGTATTTTCGAGGGCTATATCCTGAGAGATTCTGTGAGATATGCACAGAAAATCTGAAATTTTGATTTCTCGATGCATAGAGCTTTTTCAGTATTGTTGGCGATATCCTCATCCCCTCAAACGAAATTTATAGTATTTTCGAGGGCTATATCCTGAGAGATTCTGTGAGATATGCACAGAAAATCTGGAAATTTTTGATTTCGATGCATAGAGCTTTCTTCAGTATTGTTGGCGATATCCTCTTCCCCTCAAACGAAATTTATAGTATTGAGGGCTATATCCTGAGAGATTCTTGTGAGATATGCGAAGAAAATCTGAAATTTTTTGATTTTTCGATGCATAGAGCTTTTTCAGTATTGTTGGCGACGATATCCTCATCCTCAAAACGAAATGTATAGTGCATTTTCGAGGGCTATATCCTGAGAGATTCAGATATGCACAGAAAATCTGGAAATTTTTGATTTTCGATGCATAGAGCTTTTTTCTCAGTATTGTTGGCGATATCCTCATCCCCATTAAACGAAATTTATAGTATTTTCGAGGGCTATAGCTCCGTTTACACTACCACAATGACGAAAATCCTTGAGAAATTCTGTGTGATATGCACAGAAAATTCTCAAATCTTTTCATACAGAAAATCTGGAATTCTTTTCATTTCTCGATGCATAGAGCTTTTTCAGTGTTTTTTTGGCGATATCCTCTATCCCATCTTGGCACGTGAAAGCGAAATCTCAGCGCGCAGAACTCTTGAGGTCTTTTGGATTGCCGCAAAACAACCCAAAATAATAACCGAAAGGACCGAATGTGTTGCGGTGACCCAGGAGTTGGCGCCGTACGTTGACCTCTGCGGATTCTGACCAGCCGGTCATAATCTGAGGGCGGGATCTGGAGCGTGGGCGGTCCCAGGTCTTCGAGGGGTGATTCTGAGGATTCTTACCAGTCAGTCGCCTAACAACTTCCATCCAAGGCTGTCGGACCTCTTGGTCCCCTTCAAAGGTTGGTATAATCTGTGACTTACGTTCTTTTGGTTCACTTCCAGTGTGAATCCTTCTGTAGAATGAAATGGGGTTTTGGGGAGGGGTAGTTTCTTGGATCGTAATTCTGTTTTTCCAGGTTCGAAGAAGGCGAAAATCGCCGAAAACGTCAGCCAAATAAAGAGGTTTTAACAATCTTGAGTCTCGCTTCAACCACCGAAGGCTTACAAGTGAAATTTATAGTATTTTCGAGAGCCCTATAGCAGTCCGCTTACACCACTGTTCACAAAGACGAAAATCCTGAGAGAATTCTGTGTGATATGCGCAGAAAATCCGAAATATCTGGAGAAATTCCGTGTGGTATGCACAGAAAATCCGGAAATATCTGAAGAAAATTCTGTGTGATATGCACAGAAAATCTGAAATTTTTCATACAGAAAAATCTGAATTTTTCCATGCGAAATTTATAGAATTTTTCGAGGGCTTTAGCTTTGTTTACACCACCACAATGACGAAAATCCTGACGAAATTCCTGTGTGATATGCGCAGAAAATCCGAAATTCCACCAAGTTCTTGTGTAAGTTATTTTACCTTCTAGACCTTCGTTCCCATAAGGAATTTTCTCTCACGAGGCAAATATTTCCAGTGCGCCCATGCTTACCTTCCGCATAAAAAACATACACAGTCAAACAGGGTCTTCGCGACACATCCTGAGATATCTAATTATTGCTGTTTTCTATGTCAATCTGTTGTATATTACCGGAGTAGATTATGAAGTGTGTTTTCAAGCAACTTCTTCCAACACGCGAGGCTTTTTGCATTGTGATTGGAAGTATCTTTATTCAAGGCTACCTTCGCTTATGTCGGCGAACTGAAGCAAGCAATAGCTTTCAATCCCGTCGCATGATTTCAACACAACGTTTCTTCCTAATTTTTGTCAGAAGCTTCGGGCGAACAAGACCTCTTTGTTCATTAAGCCAGAAGATTACTGCCTATGATTGGAAGGAAAGTACCGGCGAAAGCCGGCCCCTGGCCTTCTGTTTGGCGAAGCCAAACGATTCAGTGCGTGGCATCGGCCGGCGCCAGCCGGCCGACCGACGTAAACGGACACACCAGGCCGGGCGAAGCCGGCCCCCCGTTTGGCAGCGCAGTTCAACGGACCAGCGGCGCAGGGCGGCGTCAGCCGGCCGGCGCCACTGGTGTTATATAATAGTAACCAGGTCGTTGATTGGGTCCTCACAAGCTCCGGCGCGGGTTGTGGATATCCACACTGGGGGGTCCGAACTGTGCAATTGTGGAAGGAGGGGGGTCTGACATCCAGCAGGAGAACAAGTTAACTATTCTGACCGGGGGTAGGTGCATTATTCAACTTTTTTTTCGCAAAGAATTCGATAATACCGTTCAATCAACATGGAACCTCATTATAAATGAGTTTTCGTAAGGCTAAAATCATGGTAAGGTTTTTTCTACTGTTGGATATAAGGTCTATAAGTTCTGGGCGTGTATCCCTTGGGGATTGAATTGTCAATGAGTTCGGATTGGAAGCTGTGGTCTGAGGCGAAAAAGAAGAGTGGAGGCGATGAAGTGATAGGCAAAGGCAAACATGACGAGATGTGTTAAAGGAATAACTATGTTTTCAGTAAAATATGAGTTCGTAAATTTGTTTGGCAAGTCAAAGAAGAACTGGTCACTTTAAACGCCCGGAAAACCACACATTAATGCTTGAATTTTAGTCAGGCCAGACATGGCACAAACACTTGCTATTTGGAAAGAGCGTCACCCATTTTGGTAAATTTCATTCTCCAAAACCCCCTCATACACGGGATACCCTCTGGTTCCGAGCCAAATTTACTCTGTTCCCTTGTGCGGAGCGAGGGTAGAGACAGCGAAAAGTGTGGGGAGACGGAGACGCAGCGTACGCGCGCAGACGCACGCGAAAAACGGAAATAAATTTCACTCGGAAACAGAGGATACACGAAGCGGGTTCGATTCCGCAAGGTAATTAAGGGCAGCGTGTTCACGATAATCTTGAATTCTGAGATTACTCGCTATATTGATTGACTGGCCCCCATTGTAGAACTAAAACGACGTAGAAATTGAGAAAAACGCGCCAAAAGTACACGAAAGTCTTAAGTATCACCCCGCCTCTTAAGTATCAGAGGAAGTGCTTGTTGTGACAATTAAATCTTCTGTGGACCCGCCCTTTGCAATTCTCCACTCTCTATTGCTTCGTTCTTTCCGTAGGGCCCTAACCAATCCTGCTTTGCATAAAATATTTGTCTCTTACCGATTGACCCAATTTTCCACAGGTGACAACCACCATGAACATGTTCATTCATCCGGCCAACTAGTCCATGTTATAGAGTAATGTCACTGAAATACGACGTTCTAATGCGTTTCTCGCCGTTTCTTCGTAATTTTGGTGACACTTGGAGGTCAACGCATTGTTTTATGTAAAAAACTCAGGGACGAAAATCACCGGTAACACTGCGTTTGAATTCTGCAAAACGTTGGGCCTCACATTTTGTTTTGCAAAATGAGTCACGAAAGTAGGATAATCGAGTCGAGAGTGGTAGTCTTACCCTAAATACAATTTTTCACCATCTAAGATGAACGCTGAAAGACACTACACTGTTTGACCCTTCTGCAGGTGCTGTCTCGCTGGAAGTCCACATTTATGCAAAGTATGAGTCAGGAGAATACGATATGCGAGTCGAGCGTGATTGATTTACCTTATATACAAACTTTAAAGGGCATCATAGGAACGGCGAAGACGGCTACACTGGACGAGCTCACATTTTTTTCAAGTGTGGTCCCGTCGGAAGTCAGCAATTTTGAAAACCAGGAGTCATTAGTCGGATATAAGAGTCCGGCGTGGTCGTTTTACTCGGTGTACTCACCTTAACCGTTTAGGATGGGGGCTGAACACCGCTACAGTATAAGGGCTCACACTTTTCGTCAGGTGTGATCCACGTTGCTATAGTGCTTTGCCGTTCAAAGCTCGAATTGCTTCAGAGCAACAGTTCTGAGTAGAACCCAGTCCTCAGAATTCTAGACATGACGGAGGTTGAGTAAATCACTAAAAACACTTTCTAGTTTAAGTACACGGTTGGGGTTGGGCCCGAGTACAAATTGGACCCCGTTTCGAATGTTGCTCAGGTGGTATTCTACATATACTTGTTCCGAATGGAATAATCGGATGAGTATCAGACTGTTTCAGTCGGTTGAAAATTCGCTTTTTTATTCGAAAAAATGCGATATCCGACTTCAGTCGAAAAGTCGAATATTCGAAAAAGTGCGATATCAGACTACAGTCAGAAAGTCGAATATTTGAAAAAGTGCGATATCCGGCTACAGTCGAAAAGTCGACTATTCGAAAAAGTGCGATATCCAACTACAGTCGAAAAGTCGAATATTCGAAAGAGTGCGATATCCGACTGCAGTCGAAAAGTCGAATATTCGAAAGAGTGCGATATTCGACTACAGTCGAAAAGTCGAATATTCGAAAAAGTGCGATATTCGACTACAGACGAATATTCGAAAGAGTGTGATATCCGACTAAAGTCGGAAAGTCGAATATTTGAAAAAGTGCGATGTCCGACTACAGTCGAAAAGTCGAATATTCGAAAAAGTGCGATATTCGACTACAGTCGAAAAGTCGAATATTCGAAGGAGTGCGATATCCGACTACAGTCGGAAAGTCGGATATTTGAAAAAGTGCGATATCCGACTACAGTCGAAAAGTCGAATATTCGAAAAAGTGCGATATCCGACTACAGTCGAAAAGTCGAATATTCGAAAAAGTGCGATATTCGACTGCAGTCGAAAAGTCGAATATTCGAAAAGGTGCATTATCCGACTACAGTCGGAAATTTGAAAAATGTTACATCTTACTACAGTCGAAAAGTCGAATACTCGAAAAAGTGCGATGTCCGACTAGAGTGGAAAAGTCGAAAATCTGAAAAAGTGCGATATCCGTCTTCAGTCGAAAAGTCGAATATTCGAGAAAGTGTGATATCCGACCATAGTCAAAAAGTCGGATATTCGAAACAAATTTCATTTGGAACGAGTATATGATCCTCGTCCTTATTAGCTCTCATTCAGCACTTGTCTACTTTTACCTGGGGAGTCCGCTTGTACACAGCTTAGGTTACTGGCGCATAAAATTCCTTCTGGACTTCTTCGGCTGAATAAGAAAGAAGACCTTTTTAAGCACTATTCACATCGTTGCACTTCCGGTCTACTGCCAAAACATGACAAGTTCAGTTGGGTCTGCTGTTGGAAGAAGGAGGAGTCTAGACTTGTGATATTTCCGATTTTGGCTTCGCTTACCAATGATTGCCAATATTCTACCATAAAAGCAAAGATGATAGCATCACTGAAGAAGCTAGCAATCAAAGTAGAACCAAGAAGGTTCATTGGGTTGCCTATTTGTGCTCTGAACTTCAAAATTACTTTGGAAGGTGACTGACTGGCTATACTCCAAACAATCTTCACGTTCGACTCTCTATGAACCTCGGCATCAGAATAATGGTTGATAGATTGACTGCAGCAGGCACGAGGTGGTATGGCTTTATTGTAGATTAACGTTTCGGCGGTCTTGCCCTTTTCGAAGTCTGAAAAAGGTCGAATCTATGAGTAAAATTACTCGGCCAAACCCCACAGAAATTCAAGACAAAATTTTTTCAAACAATTGGCTGGGATGCATGAAGCTGAGTGACACACCTGTTCAAAGTCTGTGGAACATCAGGTATTCGGTAGACAAACGACGGGGTACCGAGATGTCAGAAAACAGCATGAGTATCAGAAGGCTAATCTGATGTAGGGCTGTAGTTCCTGCGTTATTTTTATACCCTCGTCCTTCCGGTTGACCTTGGGGTCCCTCGCATTGATTCAGAATTCCTGAAGCGCTTTTCGCGCACTCTTATGGGCTCCCGCGCTACTATCTCCACTCTCACCTTTTCCGCCGGTGCGTAACCAACAACGTCATTCCGAACTTCATCTCCAAGAAGAGGCTACGTGACGTATGCGGAAGGCCGAAGAACGACCCCACAGTACACAAGCTCAAACTCCAACTTCTTCGCATTGCACTACGTGATAGGCAAGACCATTTGTTTGCCATGTTGAATAAGTGTAGTTCGAAAGAACGAAATTCTATAAAGTTTTTGGAGGGGCGTCTTTGGGGGAGGATAGTGGAGGGGTCAAAGTCTATTTGTGATCGTATTCGGTCTAACGTCAGGGCATCTCTACAAAAGAAATTCAACGAAATTTTATGTAAAGCCAATGGCCGGGAAAAAGGGGTTTGTAGTGTTGTATTGGATAAAAGTCCAGTCCATCAAGGTGTCAGTAGTGTACCGTTGTCAGAAAACTCAAGGGTTACCGTATTAGGAAATACCACTCTTTCCGAGAACGCACTCGCAGTTTTACATCTTGGTCCAAGTTTCTCGCCGTCTCAGCGCATTTCCACTCATGTAACGCGCAGTGTCGTCTGCGGTCTCCATGAATTTCAGGATCGACTTCGTTATAGGGCTAGAGTAGACTGTGGGCCAGCAAGCGCAGGGCAGATTTGGGCATTTCCCACTATCCCGTCTCCCCCCCAATATATTCCAAGCAACAGGAACCAAATGCTCGCGCCGACATAAATTTTCGCCTCTTTGCCGACGAAATATTCAGGGTTCTCAAGCGATTCTAGACAGGGAAAATTCCTAAACACCTGAATTTGGGCCTAGAAGAAGTGCGCGAGCTTGTGGCTTCCAATACCATACGGCTTTCCGTAAGTGACAAAAGAGGAGAGTTTGTGGTGATTTTCCACGACATGGACGTGGCGATATTCGAGATCCACCTCACGAACACGTCAGTCTAACGGATATCTTCCGAAAAAGAGTTCAAGTCGCAACACCGCAAGCCCAACAGGTCCTGGATTGTGGAAGCAAAATCGGCTGGGCTAGCTCAGACGATGCTCCCACAACTTCTTCCATTCACTCCGGCGCACTTACCCAACACGCAAGCTTTCCTAGACCATTTCCGGCATGCACAACTAACAAGCAACTGTGTAATCGAATCTCTTGATGTTTCAGCGCTTTACACCAACGTAAGTAACGACGCGGCTATGGAAAAGTTTTAGAGCTTCTAAATGAACATCAAAGCAATATAAATATGCACTGTTTCTCGGTACGCAGCCTAGTGGTTCTTGTAAAGGAGTGCCTCGGTTGTAATGTTTTCAAATGGGCAGGTAAATACTTAGCTCAGCTGAGGGGCTGGCGATGGGGCAGAGGTTGGCACCAACGCTTGCCATCGTCTTCATGTTCAAATTCGAAGCACCTATGCTCGAATCCTTACCCTTGTTTTACAGGCGATACATCGATGACTGTCTCATAATTTGCTCTACGCAAGAAGAGATGGACATATGTTTCACCCTGATGAAAAGTCAGTCCCCTCACATAAAACTTACCCGGGAAAAACCGTCGAAAGGCTGGTTGCCTTCTCTGAATGTTCTGATTTAACTAGCAGAGAGCAGGAAAATCACAAAATGAAACCGCAGACCTTCGAACAAGAATGTTCTGGTCCACTGGCGGTCCCCGCATCCCACTCAGACAAAACTTGCGGTTGTCAGAAACATGTTTCGCACCGCTGTAAATGTGTGTTCTAGAGAGGAACAGCGTGAAGAAAAAGCCTATCTTGTCAAATAGCAACTCCTAATGGCTATGGACCACACGAGCGCAGGTCGCTGAACGCCCACGAAGGTCAGCGTAGTCGTAATATAGCACAAGGCGAGAAAATTTCCTCCATAATGCCACTCATATCCGATGATGTGAGCCGCGCTGTTAGAAAATCCCTTCGAGGAGCGGGATTGGAACATACTGTATCTCTTGTGGCCATCCCGCCCAATAATTTAAAACAGCAGTCAGTGCGGAATCGTCATTATGATTGCGCATGTGTCACTCCACAGTGCATCATTTGCCCATCGGGCAGAGATGGTGACTGTATGGCTTCTGGGGTTATTTACCTGATCACATGTCAGAGCTGTGGCCAGGAAAAAACAGCCCGCCCACTGCATGTGCGGATCAAAGAGTTTTGGATAGAAAGGAAAAGGCGCGAATTAATACTGCGCTGAGTTGCCACAGAGTTAATTACCATGACAGGGAAGATTTTGAGGTAAGAGTCGAGATAGTACTCAGGCCGGACCATTACGGGAAAATTCTGAAAGATTACGAAAAAAATCTGTCAGATTACGAGAAGATGTTGCCCTCCTCTGACAGAATTCTCCCGTATTCTGGCAGAATTCTCTCGTTATCTGGCAGATTTTTTCCGAAATCTGTCAGAATTTTTCCGTACTCTGGTCGAGATAGTACGGAAAATTTTGTCAGATTACGCTGTCCGCCGCAGTCTGCGGTGAAGAACCACCCTCCCCGCGGATCGCGGCGAAAGCCGCCCCCCCCCTAGCCGTGGGGATACCCCTATCCCCTCAGCAGTCAAAAATATGCTGGCCTCCGGAGAGTGACTCGAAGTCACCTTCCAGGGCCGGCATTGGAATGCCGAATGAGTACTCTAGTGAGATGAGGCACCTTTTATACCGGCTGTGCACGTGCAAAGCACGTTACGACGTGATCATTCGTAACCATTATCAATTGTCTTTCCAACCGGCCGAATTGAAGATGGCGAGGCGTGTTTTGTGGCTCGCGGGCGAGCCAATATCCGCGCTGCGTGTGCGTCGCATGGGGTGGTCGTCTTGTGGCGCCAGACAGTGAGAAGGGCGGGCAGATCAGTGGAAAGGGCTGGACAGCGCTAATGATTCCAAAATAAACCTCAACCAATAGGTGTCTTTCCCACTAATCTGCCCGCCCTCCTCACAGTCTTGCGCCACGAGACGACCACCCGTCGCATGCAGCATGGTTCGCCGCTGGCCGGCACCCTCGAAATGTGGGGCGCCGGCCGTCGCCCTGAGTACCTGAGCCCCCTGAATCCAGGGGGTGAGCAACCAAGATTCATCTATTGAATTAATCTACCAAGATTCAGCAATAGATCTAGTGGTTACCTGAGCCTATGGGTGACAGCTGACCCTGGATCCAAAAAAGTCTTGCTTGTGCGAATGCATTTCAATTAAGCCATCAGCGCTTGGCGCACTCATACGAGGGTCCCGCCCACTTCTCTCGGCGCTTGGCGCACTTCCACGTAGGTCCCGCACACTTACTGCGGCGCTCTGTGCACTCCCACTCGGGTCCCACACGCTTTTCCCAGCGCTTGGCGCACTCATACGAGGGTCCCGCCCACTTCTCTCGGCGATTGGCGCACTTCCACGTAGGTCCCGCACACTTTTCCCGGCAATTTGCGCACTTCAACTTGGGTCCCGCACACTTCTCTCATCGCTTGGCGCACTTCCACGTGGGTCCCGCACACGTTCCTGCTCACTACCATATGGGTTCTGCACACTTTCGCTGCTCTTGTTGAAGTCTTTAGCCTTTTTATAGTCTGTCAGAATTCGTCAACTTTCTGATGGATTACGGGAGGTGCCCGGTAAATTACGGAGGAATGTTGTGGTAACTCTCTGGTAATCTGGCAGAATATGTCAACACCAGAGATCAGGGCGAATTCTCTGGCAAAATTTCCGTAATCTGGCAGTAATTGCAGATTTACCACTGATTGCCCGGAAAACTCTGGTAAATTTCTGGTACAGCCCCGGCCTGAGTAGCGCGGGAGGCGAAAACAAGTGCGCGAAAAGCGCTTGAGGCATTCTGAATCAATGCGAGGGGCCCCAAGGTCAACCGGAAGGACGAGGGTATAAAAATAACGCGGGAACTACAGCCCTACATCAGATTAGCCTTCTGATATGGGTGCTGTTTTCTGACATCTCGGTACCCCGTCGTTTGTCTACCGAATACCTGATGTTCCACAGACTTTGAGAAGGTATGTCACTCAGCTTCATGCATCCCAGCCATTTACCATTTGATTGGAAAATTTTGGCTTGAATTTATGTGGGATGAAAACTACGTTTGGCCGAGTAGTTTTACACATAGATTCAACCTTTTTCAGACTCCGGAGAGGGCAAGACCGCCGAAACGTTAGTCTACAATAAAGTCATACCACCTCGTGTCTGCTACAGTCAATCTATCAACCATTATACTCCAAACGATATTATTGCACAAGCTGTCATAGATTTTCCAGTTGCAAGGCTTCCAAGTTTTGAAGAACTGATTGGATTCTGACCTAAGCTGCTGTATTAATATTCTCTGTGGAATGCCAGGTTCTAAATTCGGTTCGGTCTAACTAGTGAGACCTTACTGCCATAGACACTACTATGTGACCGGAGCAAATGCTGTCAAGGTTAGGTATTTCTACTAAACCACTCCGTAATTCCAACCATATCGCTTTCTTTCCTTGCATACTATAGAACACAGAACCAAAGTACACAGAACCTTTTCCATTTGAACATAGTTGAAGACTACGGTTGCTGAATTGTTCTGTTTGTGAGAATCTCATTCTCGGCAAGCGGCTCTGGGAGAGCATCTCATATGAAGTTAATTAAGAATGATTATGCAACTAGGTGGGTCTATTTCTAAAAAAAAAACTAGGTGGATCAAATTCTAAAAACAAAAATACGCCTCTGTGGTTGTTACGTCCTCTGTCTGTTATGGGCAGAGGCCACTGTACGAGGAAATACGAAATGTACCTCAAACTTATGTTGGAAAAAAAAAATGAACGAGCGACAATTACGTTCTACATACCACACAGGACAGTACATCGTAATCCGCGCGAATTCGCTGTTGCATCCTTGCGGAGCCGGCGCGGTCATAGCGCGGAGCCGCTGCGGTACCATCGCTAAAATGTCAAGGCTCAAGATACTGCAACAGAATCGTCTCGGCTGAGTGATGATCACACAGCAGCTGCGGTACTATCGCGGCGCAGTCGAGGTCGAAGTACCTTCCTGGCACTGACGCGGCAAATCTTCTCATGGTATTCCTCCAGCAAAAATGCTTTATCGAATGCAACCCTTGAGGAAGTCTTTTTTCGTCTCTGGCGTTCATTAGTAATTACGTAACAGTCAACCGAATTTCCTCCCTTCATACATCCAACAAATGGCAGATGATTTCGTGTGAACAAGATCAATTATAATGGGAATTGGCCCATCCAGTTAAGGCAAACACGATTGTACAATTCGTTGAGGAACCTCATAAATTCTGCATATGCGCAGTGCATGATCGAACAAACAGGCCATCTGCGTTCTCTCCTTGCAACGACGGTATAGTTGACTTGCGAAATACGGAACTGTCCCCACTCTACCCTGCACACAAGTTTCTAAGAGTAGGAACAGTTTCTTGCCTTTAAGGCACAAACCCTAATACACCTCAAAGCGTCATGTTGAACTCATTTGCACACCTGTAAGAACATTTCCCAACAGAAGTTTTCAAACGCAAGTGGGAAATCGCCCTTGACCATTTGCGAAAAAATGGCGACTGCTGATTGAATGGCAGAAGAATACAATTCCTTCTTGATCCGGCCACTGGAAAAATAAGGATGAAACGAAAAATGACTTTCTCTATAACGGTATTCACAAATAATTGGAGTGTATAGTAGGAAGGCGAGGGGTATTGAAAGAGCCACATAAACAAGGAGACGGATTAAAAACTGTCATCCTTAAAGGCAGTGCTCACGATGAAAAACGTTATAGAAAAAAACTACAAAAATCAGCTTAGATATAAAACAGCTCAAAAACTATGAAGGTAGCGCGGTGAAAACGGGCTAGGTTTAGAATTATTAAGACCCTAAATTTCCAGTTCATGCACACGTGCACAGAAAGATCACAGTCTCATGCCAAGCAGCCAAAAATCATCGACACTCAGAGGAAGAAATAAATTCAAATTTACCTAATAAAACAGTTGAACAATGAGAGCAAGCACTTCAACCAATGTTTTTGACTAGATGTGTACATAAATCCAAAAGTTCATTGATTGAAATTCAATTTCAAGCCAGCTGATGTTCTTGATATTAGAGGTCATCGATGCCGATGATGTGGGGTGGACTCGTCCAATTAAAAAAAAAAAAAACAAGAAAGTGCATGCTTCGTATTTGGCCCAAAACAGCGTTTTTTTCACGAACTTCTCTTATAGGTTCTACTACTCTATACCCAGAAAAGGGTTTAGAGAGGAAAAGAAGACGAGCATATTTGAGCGCGACCACTGCCTTCAAGGCGATTTGGATGGGATGAAGAAGCTTTTTCAAAGACTTAGCAGGATTCTAGGATTATGAGTGCTGGCTAGCATGACGCTCAAACATGGCTTAGAAGGCGGTAAGAAAAGAGTCCGTGTAAATCCGATGAAACTTATTTCTTCCCAATTACCACGAATTGATTCAATTTAGATAATGGCTGTATATTGCTCTCACAAAATCTAAAAAGGAAATCTATAAAGAAAATTGCCCCGCACTTAAGTTAACTCATTAAAGGCAAAAATGTTTTTTTGAGAATTCCGGGTAGATGGCGAATATTCCTATGGGAAGGAATAGAAACGTGAGATTGAAATCAGATTGTTGCGGAAAACCGACATCATTTTGAGTTGCAGGAGCCGTTGAGAACCTTTTTTGAATAGCCTCTCGCATATATAAATATCTGACTCAAGGTTCGTGGCACTTGTGGGGGAGCTCTGCATTTCCAACTTCGCCAGATTCGTGATGTAGGACTTCTTCCAGTGTAACGGGGAAAGGCATGCAGTGCAACCACTAACTCCTCTGTATGCGGCTGGGTGGTTTTCCGACGTTTAGCGTGTATGTGGATTGGTGAGTGTAATCCGTTTACCCTTCTGAGACACTTTCGCACTCGAGCGCTTGTACGTCAGCACAAAAGCAACTGAACCCACTGCCAAGGAGATTTGCATCACATGCGCAGCATCATCTGGGACGGGGGCTCTCTACACACCGAGGGAGGAGTCGCCCCGCCTTTCGCGACTCTAATTCCACTCGGGACCACTTCGCTTGCATTGAGTAGCGTGACGTTTCGAACTGCAAAAACGGGACAACTCCTCCCTCGGTGTGTAGAGAGCCCCTGTCCCGCATCATCTGTTGCAGAAGCCTCTGCTGCAAAATAGTCTATTCGAGCAGCTCACCCGACTTCATAGTGTGGTTGTGATCCCTTTGTTGTCGATTTCGAATCCTTGAAAGCATCGTTCGCGCTGGAAACCTCTTTCCTTTTTTTTTCAGGATCAATTCGATGAATGAGCCCGATAGACCACACCGGTAAACTTTGGCGCGTCAAAAACATAGGGTTATGAAGTTGGAAGTGGTTAGAGATGAGGATCCGTCACCAATTCTCACCAGCCATCTAGCACAAGGAACAAAAGCACCATGTCAGGCGCAAGAGATACTGTATTGCAAACTCTTATTTCGGAAAATCTTATCATCTAAACTTGCACAGCGAAAGCTTTTATTTTAAAGTGATTTTGGTAGAAGAAAGACGAAAGAAATCTTCTCACCTATAAAATTCAAAGCGTAAAACCACTTCAGACGTTCAGAACATCTTGGGACGTATTGCACTGGACACACCGAATTCGACGGAGTGGGCGAAAAATCACTTTTTCCCAAAGGTTTTTAAACGCGTTTATTTTTCGGAATTTGGGTTTTTTGGGGTTTCTTTGCTATTATCGCTTACCTCAAGAGCTTGCCTACTCAAAAACATAGATAAATAAGACACCGTTTTTTGCACTTACGATGCCTTCGAAGGCAGTGTTCACGATGAAAAAAAACGTTTTTTCGGCTAAAACGTGAGCTTTGGGTCCTCATAAGAAGATTAAGAACGGAAGTGCGACGAAAAACGGCCGGTAGGTTTGTGAAATTCTTGTGGGCCAGATAACCCATTGGGCCACTCCGCCCATGTCCTATAACAGTTGCCCCGAACTCGTGGTTAGATAAGCGATGGTTTCCGATCGAAAGCCCCTTTCTTCCCTTCATTCTCAACTTCTCTCTTTACTCAGGTCTTCTCGCACACATCGGCTGCGAAAATCGGGAGTTACAAGCCTCGGACAACTCGTCCAAAATGCTTTCTTTGCTGAATTTCGAAGGGTCATAACTCCGTTAAGATAGAAAAAGAATTCTATCGTGAATACTGTCTCTAATTGATTTTCCTGACACGAGTGTGTTCAGTAGCTATTGAATTCTTTCAGAGATTTTTTCAAACAGTTTTTCGCCGGTATGCGATGGTTCTGTGGGGACTTCTCCCTATTAGCCTCTGCTTAGTGGACTTACCTACTCAGAAACAACGAGAACTAGAACACGGCTTTTTATTGTCAACGCTTCCTTTGAGAGCCCCGTACACCAAGAATAACGCGCATGTGTCTTGAGTTCATTCACTTAAGCCTATCTAATGCACGAATACTATCGTAATTCACGTCTATGTCAGCCGCTCCTATGCGCCAACGGCTCAATCCGGCGAATCACAAGAGAATACAAAAAAAACTGGCTATTTATGCTTTAATTTACCGCTACTCGTAGTTCTCTGCATCACTATCATAAAAGGGATGCGGTCGTCACTTTATTTACATGGCTGCGGTCTTCACAAACTAGCCGCCCCACATCTATCTACGACAGTGACAAAACGACTGCAAGGAGCGAGGAAACGAAGGTTCGGACTCGTTGCTTACAAAAGATGTTGTTCTGAGCGTGTTATAAGCTAAACTCACAAAAGTTATGAACGCATATAGCAAGAAAGTATTGGAGATTTACAGTTTAAAAGGGATCCTTCTGGACTACCCAATTTCAAGTTTGATGCCGACAATGCGTCAATGTACACGCGCGCGCGCAAGTCACAGGCGCACACCATCGAAATGAACCAATTCTATCATCGCAACCGGTTTTCATCCGAAATTCAATCCGAAATTCTATCATCCGGTCTTCACCCGAGATCATCCGATTTTTATCCCAAATTATCCGATTTTCATCCTATTTGATCCGATCGATTATTCGTTTTCAACCGTTTTTTTATCCGATTATCCGGTTTTCTGATCGGATCCTTCGATTTTCACTTTTCCGGATATCGGATACTTCGGATCACGTGTTTTTCGTCTGATCGGATTTCGGGTCAATCCGAAATTACCATTTTGACGTCGGATCGAGTTTCGGATAATTATCCGATCGGATTGTCCGACCCGGATATCCGAAACCGGCTCCGTCGGATGGAATGTATACTCACCATACCGCAAGCCACCGGTGAGCTTCGAACCACCCGCGCTAGTTGCGTGTGATATTTAGATGTTTTTTTCCTGGGGGTGAGAAGCCAAGGACGTAACTGTAAATCACATACGCGACGCGGCACCTGCCTTAAAGGCAGTGTCCACGATAAAAACCATGTCTGATTTTTTGGTGGAGATCGGCAGCTACGGGGCCTAGCGCAACCCTCACGTTGAAAAAACTAAGAAAAATGAGCTGGGAACGGCCCCCTTTGGGCCTAAAGTTGGACACCCGTCAGCTCGTCACCCCCAGATCCACTTTCCACGCCCACCGACGTGAACAAATGAATGCTTGAGATTGTGAGATTAGCTATGATTTTCAATCTATAGCCCGTTCTTCCTTTTCTTCCCAACTTCTCTCTTTAGTCAGGTCAGCTCGCATACATAGGCTGCAAAAGACGGAAGTTATAAGCCTCGTACAACTCGTCCACCATGTTTCCTTAGCTTAACTTTCGAGAGACCATAACTCCGTTCCCAGAAGGTCTTGTACGATTTCATAGACATCATTGGAATCAGCATGGGACCGTCTATTCCAGTATCGGACATTCGAAGA
The DNA here is from genome assembly GCA_029168955.1 of Aplectana chamaeleonis. NCBI lineage: Eukaryota > Metazoa > Nematoda > Chromadorea > Rhabditida > Cosmocercidae > Aplectana > Aplectana chamaeleonis. The sequence continues at coordinate 90,071 of JAPDOI010001285.1, read as the reverse complement.
TCTAGAGCTGTGTGGGATGTCGCATTCGATTCGGATCACCGTCCAGTTCTGTTGAACTTCACTGCAAGGATTCATAAGAGGAAGCGAGGGGCTAAGCCTCTCTGGAGGATTGATACGACAAGTCTCAGGGATGAAGAATGCAGAAGGAATTTCCGACAACGCGTTTCTGTTCATATCGGAGTACGGACTAGGAAGAAACCTTGCGACGCGGACTCTTTCGTCAAGTGCATCCAGGACGCTTCGAAAGAGGCACTCCCTATTGTACAGCCCAGGAAGAAGCTCGCCTACGTCTCAGAGGAAACAACATCTACTTACAACAGAGTATGTGCTCTCCGAACTGCAGGAAACTTCGTGGAGGAGAAGCGTCTCAGGAAGAAGTTGCGTCGGCAGCTTCAAAATGACCGCGAACGAGAATGGACGTGTAGAGCTAAGGAGTTTGAGAAGGCTTGGGAGGAGAAGAATCCGAGGAAAGCCTACACGTTGTTGCGACAGTATAGCGGCAAGATGAAGAGATGTTCTGCTGTCCTCAACACTACCAATGGAGTTGCAGTTGGTGATGCGACGCTGCCATTATGGAAGGATTACTTCAGTTCACTACTGAATCGTCCAGCGCTGTCAGTACCAGAGCTGCCGCATGTTCAGAGAACACATTACGATGCCAGTGAGGAACCGCCGACTGAGGCTGAAGTTTCGAATTGTGTCCGGAAAACGAAGAATGGAAAGGCAGGTGGAGATGACAACATCACTGCTGAAATGCTGAAAGCTCTTCCTCCGTCTGGGATTCGTGAAATGACCAACACCATCCGTGCCATATGGATGAGCGAAAGGATACCCGATTCGTGGAGACATGCGATCATCGTACCTCTTCACAAGAAGTTATCCGTCACGGATCCTAAGAACTACAGAGGAATCTCTCTACTTCGTGTTATGTACAAGGTTTCAGAACGTATCATTCTCGAGCGACTCATCAAACATCGTGAGGAAACGACCAGAGAGGAGCAAGCCGGTTTTCGACCTGGAAGATCGACCATCGACCAAGTGTTCGTTGTGAGAAGAGTAATCGAATCGTGGCAGCGGTATTCGAAGCCATTACAGCTTGCTTTTTTGGACTTTGAAGCCGCATTCGACTCCCCTCATCGTGATCGATTGCTCAACGCTCTGCGAGCCGATGGAGTCCCGGAAAAGTATGTTCGACTAATCGGGGACATGAACAAAGGAACAACAGCAGCAGTTCGTACGCCTGTCAGATTCACGTCAGCTTTCGAGGTGAGAACAGGAGTAAGGCAAGGAGCTGTAGCAGGACCTTTCCTATTCAACTTTGCCGTTGATGACATCATGCGTAGAGTTGCAGAACAGTTTCCTGCGGGCGTGATCCTAACACCATCAGGACGCTCCCTTGTCGACCTGGAGTACGCCGATGACATTGTGTTATTCGTTGAAAACAACGCAAAACTGCAAAGGATTGTGAACCTCCTTTCGAAGTATGCCGCAGCCTATGGACTTCGTCCCGACAAATGCAAGCAGATGTGGGTCTCTCAGAGGCCTTTTACGAGAGTTTGTGTGGACGGACAACGTATCGAACTGGTGGACGATTTCTGTTATTTGGGCTGTTTGCTGAAGAACGATGGTAGTAATGCAGCGGATATTCAACAACGATGTGCGAAAGCTACGTCTGCATTCAATTCTCTAACCAAGTGTTTGTGGTCTACCCCCATCGCGAAGGAAATCAAGTTGCGCGTCTACTTATCCGCTATTCGCCCTATCATGATGTACGGATCGGAGACGTGGGCAGCACCGAAGACGCAGATGGAAAGATTGGATTGCACGGAGAGGAAGCTGTTTAGACGTTTGCTCGGATATTTCTGGCCGCGGATGTGCCACAACGAAGATCTCTACAACGAGATTGACGCCTTACATCTACGTTTGACACGAGGAAGGTGCCAACATCTCCCAATGCCATCTCAAGCGGCAACGGAAGGTCGTCTTCGTCTGTTGGGGCATATTTTAAGAAGACCGCCAGATCGTCTTGTTCAACACGCTTTAAGGATGCTTCCAAGTCCCGCCTGGAAACGGCCGCTTGGACGTAGGCGAAAGTTTTGGACGGATGTGGTGAAGGAGGATTTGAAATCACTCGGCATTGAAAGGCAATTCAGGCGCGATGTTTTACTTTGCAGGAAGTGGAATAGTAATCAATGGATGGATTGTGTTCAAATTGTGGCTGAGGACCGTGACAAATGGACACGGGTGACTACTAGGACGGCACACCTCGGTGAAAATGCGGAATGACCGCGTCAGGCGAAAGCCAACCGATTAAGTCAAGTAAGTCATGGGACCGTCTTCAAAATAGGCGGAAAAGCAGAAAGACGATTCTTATCGTGAACACTGCCTTTAAAAGCATCGTACACGATGAAAACCGTTTTCAAGTTTTTGCGTTCAATCGGACTAGTGGGTGTTCACAAGGTCACTCGCAAACTTTGGAGTTCTGAAATTGCCTCCGAATGAAGTTATCGCCACCTCAAAACGGCTTCCTGGGTTCGGAGGCCGGCCTTTGGGTCGATCCTTTGTTACAACTAAGAAAGGAAAACAACCGGTTATAAAAATAATTTATCACGTTTAACACGTTTATTACATTGAACAGTTTACTCCTCCAAACCGGTCAATTCTTCTAATGTCAGAAATGAAACGTCACAAAAGCTATCCTGTTTTGGTAGAGAAATGTAGTTTCCGGGCATTTTTCGCTGCTCTTTCTGGCACAAATGTCTCAGTAGGCCTCTGACCTCCCACATTCAACGGTAAACTCGACAACCATATTTCATCGTGGACGATTTTTTTCTTCCCAAATTAGATATCTTCGTTTTTTCTTTTTCTCATTTCTCTATTTCCTTCACCTCCTCACAAATCGCAGTGGAGAAAAGTAGCTGCATCAAGAGCGAGTATCACGAGAATTTTGAGAGGAAATAATGCCAAACAATCATGAATTAAGAGAAAAAGTATATGGGTGCATGAAAAAGTAGAAGAAATCTGTTTTTCGGATTACAGTAAAGCAGATGCTGCGTAGCGCACTGTGTTTCTCTGGGCCAAATTCCGGTCCGGAATTGCGTCTCGACACGCTTTGCGGCCGCACGCGCCCGAGTAAGCCGAGTTTCCAGCTCCAGAGCCGACTTGACGTGGCTTTTTTATACTGTTTTCTCCAATTTTGTTTAGTTTCACGTTTCCAAAGCCAACCCAGAGTCAACGGATCGGCAGCTGCTGCGCTAGAAACTCTTCCGATTCGAAAGCGCGCGGCCGCAAAGCGTGCCGAGACACGATTCTCTGAGAGAACTGGCCGCTGTAGTACCGCAACCGTGCCGCAGTCCCCATAGTTCCGCAGTCGTACCGCAATGACGAGGCAGTGGACTCGCACTTGTGACAAATACCTCAATAGCGCCGCAATGATTGCGGTACTACCGCGGAGCTACTGCAGCAAAATCACAGTGCCGCTGAAACCAGCCGATTTATCGATCCACTCAACCCGGTTGCCACGCTTATCATTCACTCGTCTTCGTCTTTCAGTTCTGTTGGAACGAAAGCGTGTCACTTGCTTTTCTCAAAATTCATTACCTCTCTTACTTTAGGGAAACACTGACACATTCATCCTCCTCAGTCTGATAAGCGTTAATGTTGACGAAGTTTTGAATCATTTTCTTTTGAGCTCAAGAAGCCTTTTGAGTTTTAAGCTTTTGAGTTTTTTGAGCTTAATCGACCACACTTACGTGAATTCATGAACCTGAATTCTATAATATGCACATTCTGTGCCAAGCCGAGGTCCCATAGTTGTCTCGCGTGAGTTTCCAGGGATAAGCGGATTTTTTTTACTTTTTAGAGGCTGTGTCCACGATAGAAAGCCGTATTCCAGTTTTCTATGTTTTACAGTGGGCAAGTTCTCGATGAAGAGGATAATTGGGAAACGTCTTTATAGAACTTTTGAAAGCCGAATAAAAAAGTTCCCAATAAAAACCATTTATTATTTATTTGGGGGTGTGTATACAAGTCTGTTGGTACCTGCTCGTTGGTGCCCCTGCTTCTACTGAACCCAGCAGACGTTTGAGTGTACACAGGGAACGTTCGAGCAATATAGCGTGCACAACTATATCGCGAAAGTATCCCGCACATTGCATAAAGGTGTTGCCGTCCGGCACACTAAGGCCTCTGGTCCATAACACCTTAGGATCCGTACCTAGGGAGTTCATGGAGTCTTTGGCCACAAGCCACAATTTCGCCACCCTGAATTGCCGGTCATTGTCGAGTGATATCCAACAATCTGCGTTGTCCAATCTTCTGAGCTACTTCCATGCACCGTTTGCTGCTTTGCAGGAAACTCGCCTCAAGGATAGACCAGTCATCAACGTCGGAGAGTACGTCATCTACTGTGGTGACGCTGATGATAGGAGAGCGGGAGGCTGTGCGATAGCTGTAAGGAAGTACTACAATGGTATGATCGAGGAATTCGGCTCAACGTCGTGTAGGAATGCATTTGTGCGACTACGGGATCACAGAGGATTCAATCTGTGGATAGTGTGTGCTCATGCGCCCACCGAAACCGCCGAAGACAATTCCAAGGATGCCTTCTACGAGGAACTCAATACGTTGCTAGCCAGGATACCTTGTCAACATGCTGTTGTGGTGGCAAACATCGGACAATGGCTACCGCCTTGTCGACTTGTGTGAACGCAGTGGTCTGATTATTGCATCGACATTCAAGAGGAATCATCGCCGCCATCAGCTTACGTGACAGGGACCAACCCAGCTATCTCTGGAAGAGCAGCGGAAGCGGAAGATGACAACTTTGAAATTACAGCTCGACTATGTTCTGACGAGGAATATTCCAGTATCGGACATTCGAAGATCTAGAGCTGTGTGGGATGTCGCATTCGATTCGGATCACCGTCCAGTTCTGTTGAACTTCACTGCGAGGATTCATAAGAGGAAGCGAGGGGCTAAGCCTCTCCAGAGGATTGATACGACAAGTCTCAGGGATGAAGAATGCAGAAGGAAATTCCGACAACGCGTTTCTGTTCATATTGGAGTACGGACTAAGAAGAAACTTTGCGACGCGGACTCTTTCGTCAAGTGCATCCAGGACGCTTCGAAAGAGGCACTCCCGGTTGTACAGCCCAGGAAAAAGCTCGCCTACGTCTCAGAGGAAACAATATCTACTTACAACAGAGTATGTGCTCTCCGAACTGCAGGAAACTTCGTGGAGGAGAAGCGTCTCAGGAGGAAGTTGCGTCGGCAGCTTCAAAATGACCGCGAACGAGAATGGACGTGTAGAGCTAAGGAGTTTGAGAAGGGTTGGAAGGAGAAGAATTCGAGGAAAGCCTACACGTTGTTACGATAGTATAGCGGCAAGATGAAGAGATGTTCTGCTGTCCTCAACACTACCAATAGAGTTGCAGTTGGTGATGCGACGCTGCCATTATGGAAGGATTACTTCAGTTCACTACTGAATCGTCCAGCGCTGTCAGTACCAGAGCTGCCGCATGTTTAGAGAGCACATTACGATGTCAGTGAGGAACCGCCGACTGAGGCTGAAGTTTCGAATTGTGTCCGGAAAATGAAGAATGGAAAGGCAGGTGGAGATGACAACATCACTGCTGAAATGCTGAAAGCTCTCCCTCCGTCTGGGATTCGTGAAATGACCAACACCATCCGTGCCATATGGATGAGCGAAAGGATACCCGATTCGTGGAGACATGCGATCATCGTACCTCATCACAAGAAGCTATCCGTCACGGATCCTAAGAACTACAGAGGAATCTCTCTACTTCGTGTCATGTACAAGGTTTCGGAACGTATCATTCTCGAGCGACTCATCAAACATCGTGAGGAAACGACCAGAGAGGAGCAAGCCGGTTTTCGACCTGGAAGATCGACCGTCGACCAAGTGTCCGTTGTGAGAAGAGTAATCGAATCGTGGCAGCGGTATTCGAAGCCATTACAGCTTGCTTTTTTGGGCTTTGAAGCCGCATTCGACTCTCCTCATCGCGATCGATTGCTCAACGCTCTGCGAGCCGTTGGAGTCCCGGAAAAGTATGTTCGACTAATCGAGGACATGAACAAAGGAACAACAACAGCAGTTCGTACGCCTGTCGGATTTACGTCAGCTTTCGAGGTGAGAGCAGGAGTAAGGCAAGGAGCTGTAGCAGGACCTTTCCTATTCAACTTTGCCGTTGATGACATCATGCGTAGAGTTGCAGAACAGTCTCGTGCGGACGTGATCCTAACACCATCAGGACGCTCCCTTGTCGACCTGGAGTACGCCGACGACATCGTGTTATTCGCTGAAAACAACGCAAAACTGCAAAGGATTGTGAACCTCGTTTCGAAGTATGCCGCAGCTTAAAGGCAGTGTTCACGATGAATATCACACTAAAGTTGGACACAAAAATGGGATTGTTTGGTCGTGAGGTAACTAATAGTGAAGAAACACGGAAGAAAAACGTCCAGAACAAGTCAAAATAACGGTTTATAAATTCAGGGTGTGGACGAGATTCATGAGCCCTGCTGATTTCGACAAGCGCGCGCTAATGGCGAAATCTGCGCGAATCGATAATGCTAACTGCGGCAGAGTTGTTTGGCAATTTGCCATCGAAATGTGTGCGGCGCCACAAGCTCGTCCGATTGGGGGCGGACCGGGATAGAGGGGGCGCTCCGGGAGAGCTTTCAAAGCCGTTTGTATTTACTTCTGGCCACTTTTTGTTGCTTTCTTCGACCCTATCCTCTACAGCACCTGCCAACTTAGTGTTTCACTCGGAGACCTCGAGAACGAGATTTATCGTGAACACTGCCTTTAAGGACTTCGTCTTCGTCCCGACAAATGCAAGCAGATGTGGGTCTCTCAGAGGCCTTCAACGGGAGTTTGTGTGGACGGACAACGTATCGAACTGGTGGACGATCTCTGTTATTTGGGCTGTTAGCTGAAGAACGATTGTAGTTATGCAGCGGATTTTCAACAACGATGTGCGAAAGCTACGTCTGCATTCAATTCTCTAACCAAGTGTTTGTGGTCTACCCCCATCGCGAAGGAAGTCAAGTTGCGCGTCTACTTATCCGCTATTCGCCCTATCATGATGTACGGATCGGAGACGTGGGCAGCACCGAAGACGCAGATAGAAAGGTTGGATTCCACGGAAAGGAAGCTGTTTAGACGTTTGCTCGGATATTTCTGGCCGCGGATGTGCCACAACGAAGATCTCTACAACGAGGTTGACGCCTTACATCTACGTTTGACACGAGGGAGGTGCCAACATCTCCCAATGCCATCTCAAGCGGCAACGGAAGGTCGTCTTCGTCTGTTGGGACATATTTTAAGAAGGCCGCCAGATCGTCTTGTTCAACACGCTCCAAGGATGCTTCCAAGTCCTGTCTGGAAACGGCCGCCTGGACGTAGGCGAAAGTTTTGGACGGATGTGGTGAAGGAGGATTTTAAATCACTCGGCATTGAAAAGCAATTCAGGCGCGATGTTTTACTTCGCAGGAAGTGGAATAGTGATCAATGGATGGATTGTGTTCAAATTGTGGCTGAGGACCGTGACAAATGGACACGGCTGACTACTTGGACGGCACACCTCGGTGAAGATGCGGAATGACCGCGTCAGGCGAAAGCCAACCGATTAAGTAAGTCAAGTAACTCATTATTTATTTACACCTGTTGGTGTGTTTTGCGCACTGCACAGAAGACGTCAGACCAAACGTCGCGAATTGTTTTGAGCTTTGAAATTGTTAGGTAAGTGATTTTGCTTTCTGTTTCGTGTACCAGAAACTCTTGAAAAATTGAGAAAGTTGAATGCTCATGTTTGGATCTTACCATTTCCCGGAATAAAGAGTATTCGAAAATTCGGCAACAGTTCCTTTGGTACTAGAAACTATACTTGGGCAAATTGGAAATTCTTTCGAATGATCGACTTTTCAGATAAGTCGAAAATCAGACTTTTGCAAATGATCGACTTTCCGATTCAGCCGGAATTTCAACATTTTCGAATGATCGACTTTTTCGAATAAGTCGAAAAACACATTTTTTCGAATGATCGACTTTTCGATTTAGCCGAAATTTCCACTTCTCGAATGATCGAATTCTCAGGATATGTCGAAAATCCCACTTTTTCGAATGATCGACTTTCCGAATAAAAAGTCGACTTTTTCAATCGACCTAAAAAATTATCTACCCTTCCATTCAGCCATTCGGACGGTACATGAAGACGTGATAGCCTAATTGACTTTTTCGTTCCCGCAAAAGCTCCATTACATATTTTTGCGCATATTTATGAATACGGAATGCGAAAAAAGAATAGCCTAAGCACAAAAAAAAATCGAGAGGATTCACTAGGAATCATTTGCGACTCAGGGAAGTCTTTAAACAAAAATTAAAGAATTGATAATTTTGGAAGCTGGCTCCAGGGTCTAACGGCTGTTGTCCGGGGGAACAACGGCGGAGAAGTAACACTTTGGAACTAAAGCGAGTCTCCTAAATTTACCGAGGTATGGGGCCACGAGTGTACAGTCTGCTCGGATCGTGCTAATACTTGGCGGTTCCTATCGACGGTTAGTGTAAACTAGGTGCCACGTGGTATAACATGCGGGCTCTGAGCTTGCGCTACCGCACAATAGGGAACGCAAAGTATCAGTGTGATCTGCGCTGACTGTATGAACAGAGCTTTGATAAAAGTGGCCCCTTTTCCTCGGGCGCGCGCGGATGCGTCGCGACATTCACAATGTAGCGCACAAGCTGACACCCCATACCTAGCTCAGATATAAGCCGAGCCCTATTTCAGCTTCTAAAAGCAGTGTTCACGATAAATCTCGCTTTTAAGTTTTTAGAGTGAAATACTACGCTGGCAGATGCTAGAGGGGATAGGGTTTAAAGCAACGAAAACGGGCCGGAAATCGATAAAAACGACGGCGAAAAGATTTCTTTAGCCAAGTACGCTTGCTCTTCCGCCCGCCCCGTCCTGACGAGCTTGTGGCGCCGAGGACGTTTTCGATGGCAAATTGCCAAGGAACTCCGCCACGTTCAGTCCGATGGATTCGCGCACATTTCGCTAGTAGCGCGCACTTGTGGAAACTAGCAGGGCCGGTAAGCTCGTCCACGCCCAGAACGTTACAAACAGCTATTTTAGCTTATTCTGAGCGCTTTTCTCCGCTGTTTATTCACTATTGGATAGCTCACGACCGAACAACCCCATTTTTGAGTCGAACTCGAATAAAATATTCATCGTGAACACTGCCTTCAAATGCTACGGCCAGCTGAAAGTTTCTATGGGGTCGATCATCTAGCACTTCTGGTCCATCATCTACCACTTCTCATAGAATGTTGATGCGACTGTCAAACAACACTAAAACAACTATGACCCGAACTCCACATGCAGGAAAACTTCAAAAACTATTTTGGCGCAAACTTCAAGTCATTTTTACAGTGTATTCAAACTGGTTTTTCTTTACAAATAAAGATTTTTTGGAGACTCGTCCGACATTTTCTTTCACTAAAGAGGCCAAGCTATACAGAATATGAAAAAACCTATGGTTTTCTACGCGTACGATCCCTCTAATATGGCCGTTTTCCTCCTAGATGATCAGCATGATTCGCCCGCAGTTTCCCCATTTCAAATTCCATCCAGACACCTTTATTTAAAATCTTATGAGCTCTTAACTCAGTATAAAATTCATTGAACATTGTGCACATGTAAAAATAAGAAAAAAATACTAATTAGATAGTAGAAAGAAGGCATCAATTATGTTTGTCTGCGGCTACGAAAATTCTGCATTGATTACGCGCAAATGAGAAAAATGTGTCCAGTTGGAGAAGCTGGCATTTCCAACATCTTTCTCAGTAACCAGGTACTATACTTAGTATCCGAATCACTCCTTTTCGAATATCCGACCGGATATCCGAATCAAACCAAAATCCGGCAAATTTAGAATCGGCATTATCTGAATCGAACCAATATCCGAAGTGTAAAAAATTCGGATAAAATTCGGGTAAAATTTCAGATAAAATCCGATAATTTTCGGATAAAATCGGATAATTTTTGGGATAAAATCAGATAAATTGGAATAAAATTGCACTCGGCCACGCCCATTTTTCCGTACCGCCTTCTGTTTAGTACATCAACCCAGGGTTTTCCTCCTTCCGAAATCGGCAGTCGTTGCGGCGCGGAAAAATGGGCGTAGTCAAGTGAGATGACCAAGTGGCTAGTCATTCAGTGTAGAAGTTTTTTGTATAGTTGCCTTGCATACTTTTTACTAGCTAGTTGTTCTGAAAAACCTGTGTATGGATGATACTGTGCTTCCCAACTACGATAGATTAATTGAAGATTTGTTTTCATATTTTTATCAAAATGCATTTCTGATGATTGATGTTCGTATGTGAACATGCTGCAAATGCAATGAAGTACTTCTGTTTTCTCAATTATGGATGTTTTCAGAGGCTTGCCTTGAGTACATGGTTCATTTTTTACCTCAATTTGCCTTTGCCAATTTTCCGCAATTGAACTTGGTTCCGAAAATAGCCGAAGTTATCCAAAATTATCCGACCGGATATCCGTATCCGAATAATTGAAAAAATGGCATTATCTTGATCGATCCATTATCCGAAAATTTGAAAAAAACGCAATATCTGAATTGAACCAATATCCGGAAAATTTAAAATCGGCAGTATCTGAATCGATCCATTATCCGGAGAATCATCTTCGGATAGCAAGCACACCAGGTACTCTTGAAAGCGGCAAAAATTTCGAATAAGTCGGGTATTACTCTTTTCGGGTGATCGACTTCTCGACTTACCCGAAAATCCCCCTTTTTTTCGAATGATAGACTTCTCGACTTATCCGAAAATCGCCCTTTTTCGAATGATCGACTTTTCGATTTAGCCGGATTTCCCACTTGTCAAATAGTCGACTTAGTCGATTTAATCGAAGTCGACTTTTTTCAATCGGATGATGAGTCGATCGTTCGATTCGGCCCAAGTATACTAAAAAATTAAGGACAACTGCCATATGGCTTGGGCGGGTTGATCCAATGGGTCGACTGGTTCACGAGATTTCCACACGATTCCTGGCCGTTCTTCGAGTTATTTCCATTTCCACTATTCTCAGAAGAACCCAAAGCTTACTTTCCTGCGAAAAACGGGCAATTTTCTCATCGTGAGCACTGCCGTTAAATCGGATTTTAAAAAACGAATGACCATCTCACAAGCGAAGTTTACAAAGCGTAGGTCGGATCTGCGGAAACGAAACTTATTGCCAGTATCTCTTGTGCATCTATAGTAAAGCTTTGCAGTACCACGTCCCAAGCTGCTGGTTCCAAAAAGTTCATTCGTTGATTCAATGAGTATGTCGTATAAGACAGATGCTAGAAAAAGTCGCAAAAATTCAGAAAACAATACGAATTACAAACATATCTAAGACTTCAGGAAAATTTTAGCCAGTCCCCGTTTAACGGCAAGGTCCGGTCAAATTTTGACACTACCGAAATTTGGGTTAAATAGATTGGGCTGGCCTAGCTTTTGAAAAATGCGTGATGGAATTTGAAAAATGCGTGAAAATATGGACGATGGCCACACTTGTCTGACTTTTCTGAATCATCAGCAAACGGAAGTGGCAGGAACAACTTAAAGAAGACCGGTTTTTACGCTGTTTTCGCATGTTCCTTGTGACTACCTGTAGCAAGAGCACCGATTTAGCGGAAAATCTCAAAATCGAATCTCTGCCCGGACCCTGCCTTTAAATGACATCGTGGACCTGGCAGTGATGGTGGTTTTCCCCACGCACAGATACGCTGCCCCGCTGAGTTATGAGCTTTGCTAAAATTTAACGATAAGGTAAGGACATCATCAGGAGTTATTTGGGATGTTTTGAAGAGGAAATCGGATTTGCTCAAAACTTGTATGTAAGGGGAATCTAGGGTGCTGAAAACGAATCTGAGGCCTGTTTGTGGAAATGCTAGAAGTAAACCTCCTATTAAAAGTACACCTGCCATTGAGGTACACCAAAAAGACGGGTCTCTGAGAAATAGAAGTACACCCTCTATTTGAAGTACACCTCTAATTGAAGTACATCTAAAATAGAGGCCCGAGGATTAGAAGAGCATGTACCTCTAAAAGAGAAAATCTGGTATATTAATTAGGTGTAGCAAGCGAAAGGTTTACTCTTCTTCGGTTGCTACTCCCCTAAGTTGCCTTCATTAAGTTGAATATTCACTCCACTAGGATGATACCAAGTCCAACGATTTTCTCACTTTGAGACGACACCCATTGACTACCTAAAGCCTGGTAAAATAATGAGCCTCTCCACCCACGCGGTCAGCCTGCGCAACGAGCACGCATCAAACCTAGTGGATACTTCCCGCGTTGCGCGATCGCGACAGTGCACATCAGCAATATCGATTTTCGGTCGATATAGATGACAAGCATTATGTCGCGTCGCTCGTTGCGATAAGTATGCACTAGGCCTCACGAAGGCATTTTTCAGACGAGCTGACCGACGACTGAGATACAGCTAACTGCAATATTGTTTGCAATTTGTCTGATATTCGTGGTAATCTATTGATGAATCCAAAAAAAACCTTCGCGGCGGCCGGTCAACATGCCCACCGGCCGCGTGGGCGAGCAGTCTCATTCGGATAGACCTGGGGTGGTAGTAATCATTGCGTTGGCCGCTGTTAAACAGCGAAACTCAGCTGCGGGTTAAATGCACGCTGGCCATGAGTTAGCCGCCCGCTAACCTTAGGGACACCCCACGTAAACAGCTTGTTAATCAGTGGTTGAACGGGAGAAGGTAACAGTCACAAATGCAAAACTCACCTCACTGTTGGAATCGAACCCGGACAACGCGACTCATCGCACTGCGCCATCAGGGACCGTATTCTCGTGGTGTTGTTCCCGTGCTAATCAAGGAGTCAGTAGTTCGTCCATGGATGCTATTCGCCATTATCTTTTATAAACCATCACTCATTTTGAATTCACCATATATTTCTTGCAGTCAGACGATTTTAATAGCTGAGATCTTTATTTTTTGAGCAGAGGCTCGATTGCCTCTCGTTTTTACCACGTTCAGATTCTACAGAAACAGAATATGTATTTTGCTGTAAATGATTCAATTCAAAGATGCTAGAGAATAGCAGCTCGTCAGTCGCTGCAGATTTGGAGATTTGTTTCTGCGTTCTTAGGGCTTTAGTTCACAAAAAAAAATTGAAAAGGTATTTTCTTCTATCGTTTTTCGCATTCACGAGCTAATTTTAAATTAAAACAGAATAATACTGGAACACCGGAATGTAATCTCGCTTGTTGCACTATTCCAATACTCAGTTTGTTCGAAAAAAAAGATTTTTCGAATATTCTGTGTAACCAGAAAGTCCAAGTAATCAAAGATTATTCAAACACTAATTCCGGGACACTCGACCATTAGGTAAGCACTTCCAAGCATCAGATTTCTCTTTAGCTGCCATTTTCGTTCTAAAATAAACGGCTAAAATATTTCCTTCTCAGCTCAAGCATTCCTGCATACGGAATTTACTTACTGACTAACTTTGCTGATTTGTTTACTTCGTAATGATGAACCTTCTTTTTAGCTACTTCTCATTCATTTAATTACCTACTCAATCCTGCACTTTTTATCTCATTTATTTATTTACTTACCTAATTGCTTCCTTAAATTCTTTAATGATGAATCAATTTATTCATTCTCTTACTGAAATATTCATTCGTTATTTAATTCTTTATTTATGTAATCATTTAAATTATTTTTTCCACAATGGGTTCGAAATGCATTTTTCAATCTAGCAAATTTCGCATTCTCAGAAAGTTTTCCAAAACCAACAATTTCCATCTTATCGTGATTACTCACCTACTCTGGGGGAACAAGCTTCCCATTTCAGCATTGCGTTCAATGCACCATCTTACAATATTTTTTTTGTGAATTTTTGCATTTTTTGGGTACTAGAAAGAAAAACCGGACAGAACAATTCTAATTAGATTATACACAGTGCATAATACTTCACTATGTTTGGATTTCTGAAAAACGAAGTTGTGAGAGATGTCTTTTTTTCGGTAATTTTCCTAAAAATGCAAATTCGTTTCGCTGAAAAAAATTCTTGAAAAAACCGATTAAAGAAATCCTCGTTCTAATTCTATATAACATAGGCATCCCAGAATATGAATGTTCTGCCAAAAAAACAACAGATTCAGCTCTGATGGACAGGAACATGAAAACGAAGACACCTGAACATATTTGGGGAACAAAACTCCCCTAGATCTTGATGCAAGATATGAAACGGGTTGAGCTTTCCAAGAAGCAATAAACCCTACCGGATACTCTGAGAGTTTTGGCCGAGAAACAGCCGCGAAATGTCTGCTTGCCGCGTAACAGCCGCAAAATAACCGCCAAATGATGCTCGCCGCGAAATAGCCGAAAACTACATAGCCGCTATACAATGCTCGCCGCAAGATAACTGCCAAATAACGCTTGCAGCGAATTAGCCGAGAAATAATGCTCTCCAGGTAGGTATACGGCGCATTCCAGATGCATGATTCAGATGTCGACACCTCCGTCGGTTCAGTTGGCCAAGTTTGAGGTACTTGGACCTCGTTCACTCACTGGAGGCCCCGCCCAACTGCTGACGGCCTCGGATGCTGGCTCGGTGAGCCGACGACCGTTTGGCCATGGTTACTTTTGGTTACTTCTCGTTCTTTATCGGTTATATCTCGGGGCTACTTCTGGGCTTCTTCATGTCAGTTTCGTGAAATGCCGCGAAGTAGCCACGAAATAGCCCACCAGGAACCGCTGCGGAGCCTGGTGGGCCATTTCTCGGCTATTTCGTGGCTATTACTCGGTCAAAACTCTCAGAGTAGGACAACAGTTCTACTCTTGATTGGTATACCACATTTGATCAAAAGTTCACAGAAGGGCAACGGAAAATTCGCTGTCACACATTTGGACAGCACCTCCTAAACATCCTAATACTAATTTTTATTGAGCGTTCTTTATTTATTCATTTAATTAGTCATTCAACTATTAATCAAACTATTCCCTCAATTATATTTATGTATTTATTAATTTGCTTAATTGTTTATTTATTCGCCTCTTTGTTCATTTGTTTATTTGCGCATTTCTTTGTTTATTTATTGATGTATTTTTTATTTGTTGTTGGTTAGGATATGTAAGTTTCTATCTAAACATTAATTTCTTGACTTGCGCACAAGGTGCACCTCTCATTTGACGTTTGGCTTACTGATTGAATTCCCTACTATTTTATATATAGTTCAGTTCCGCAATCGTGTTCAGTCCTCACTATCACAATCGTAGAAGCGAAGCGGTTGTTTTTGAAAAATTCAACTATGAAAATGAAGAAATCATTCTCGAAAAAAACCGCTTCGTTTCTACAATTGTGATAATGAGACTTTGCAAACTGAACGCGATTGCGGAACTAGATCATAAATTATATAAATTATATATTTAATCTTAGTATTCTTAGGAGAATCAGCCTGTTTTTCCCGAGATTCCTGTCACTGCACGTCCGTCATTTCAAGTTAAGAAATTGATGTGTAGATAGAAACTTGCATAAAAAAAACGAATGAATAAATGAACAAATAAATGCGCAATTGAACAAATGCATGAAGAGGCGATCAAATAATGATTAAATGAATGAATGCACAAATAATAAATTGCATGGATAAATTAATTGATAATTACGATCATACCATTGATTGCAGTCGTCGCCTGAAAGAAAAGGGCACTGCAGCATACGAAAATGCAAACCGCCGTGTTCCCCTACGTTAGAGTGATAGAGAGAGCATTGGAGGGAAGGAAACGCAGACGCGGGTTAACCGCGCGCATTAAGTCCTCAGGAGGACTTTTTGCGAGTGGTAAATCGACCATTCGGCGCATCCTCAGCACAGCGCTCTCTCACACAGTCTAATCAAAGATCTTCAATTCGTTGTCAACGAGCGGTATCGTGCGGTCAGCTCATGAAACAATTTCCGGCCTTGACAACGGACAATCAATGAACTGACCGCGCCGAAACCGCGCGATAAACTTTTCCAATCATCAACTGCAGGTTCGCACGTGATGATTTCAACCAGATTTCTTACCTTACTTCAACACAAGAGTGTAAATAGTATCTGGATGAAGCTGCAGTTGACATTAGTCGCTCACAGTTTCGCAAAATGGATGTGTTTTCTTACAACTAACCGGCGTTCAACGGCTCGTTGACCATCTCCTAACTGCGCGTTAACTACGCGGTTCATTCGCGGTCAACTCATTGATTACTACCACCCCTAAATTACTCTGTGGAAGTATTGAAAAATTTATTGATTCTACTGTGACAAAAAATTGAGTGTAATCGTTCCATACCAAAAGTAAATAGACTTTCAAAATAGCAACAAGTTCATCGGAGAAGAGATATGTAGGGGCAATCAGCTGCATTTAGTAGCATGTAGCTGTTCTTTCTCGAAAACTATAGTGCCAACGTAACTACATAGCACGTGTTCAGGCAGCCGATTCTTTGGCGTCCAGTGTGTGAATAATGCTACTGAAAGTGAATTAAGTCCATGGGCCACGGGAAGATACTTTATTCAGTGTAGATTGTGTAAGAATTTAGAAGACGTGGCCAATAATGACTTGGTGATAGCAGAAATGGCTTGGAAACAAAATTATAGGCTCAGCAGTAGCGCCAAAGCTGAGACGAAAGCGCTATTGCGGTACGATTGCGGGGCTATTGCGGAAAGGTCGTGGCTGCCCGCAATCGCCCCGCAGTCGTACCGCAATCGTGCCTCTGCGGCTCCGACCGGGGCCGTTGAGGCACGATTGCGGTACGATTGCGGGGCGATTTCGGCCAGTTCTCTCAGAGTTGTGGATCAGAATTTGGCCCAGAGAAGCCCAGTACCTACATATGTACGTAAATGGACTCGCCGACGACTGACTCGTTTGGGCAGAGCATGCTCCATGGAAACCCCTAAAAAACACCGAAGATTGACTTTGATCCATAGCATTATCAGGCAGTCACCCAATTTGTTTCAAGTTGAATCCTATTGCGTTGGGTAGTAAGTTCCCGCTTTTGTTCCATTTGGAAATGGCGCACCAAATAGTTGAAATTTTTTTGTGCTTCTGTAGATTTTTCGAGAAGGATGAATTTTTTTTGCAGTATAGTGTAGTTAGATATTTGAGTGATTAGTTTGTTGTCGGTTCTCGATTCGATGAAAAGAGGCTTTGCTCCATTCAGACAATTAGCCAACATTGTCCTAAAAACTCAATTCCAGCATCTCGCAGGGCGGAGAATTCTAGTTTGAAAAATTCTTCAGGAAATTATTTAGCTGTTTTCAAGAAAGTGCTTCTGCTCAATAATTTTCATTGTTTGAAAATATGTTTTTAGTCACTGTTAAGATATGTAGGTCCTATGAAAAAATCTAGTTTTTTCTAGCTATCGTTTTTCA
Organism: Aplectana chamaeleonis; assembly: GCA_029168955.1. Taxonomy (NCBI): domain Eukaryota; kingdom Metazoa; phylum Nematoda; class Chromadorea; order Rhabditida; family Cosmocercidae; genus Aplectana; species Aplectana chamaeleonis. Next base: position 72,610 of record JAPDOI010001285.1, on the reverse strand, counting down.
GCGCATTTACACTACGGAATTGTTTTGTTCCAGTCCTGAATGCTGTGAATAATTTTACCGGGAAGTAACAGTGACTAGGGTCCAGAGAGTGTGGATAGCTTGCCAAAGTGGTGGAAAAGGGAAAATTTTTGAAAAAAACGAAATGTTGGAGGGGAGATTGCAACATTTTCGCGTGGAAAAAATACAATTTATTGAAAAAAAAGAGACAAAAACGTCAAAGCGTTCGCAAAAAAGTGGCTTTTGCTATATAAAAACGAAACTGCAACTGTTCACAACCTGAGTAGAACCAGTTCCGAGTCCATTCAACTGTTTTTAATCCCCTCGTGAGCGGACATTCACTGTTCTTCTTCTTAAAAACACTGGACGACGTTTGAAGGCAGTGTTCACGATAAACCCCGTTCTCGAAGTTTCAGTGTGAAACACTAAGTTGGCAGATGCTGGAGAGGATAGGGTCAAAGAAAGCAACGAAAACGGGCCAGAAATCAATAAAAATGGCTTTGAAAGTTATCCCGGTGCGCCTACCTATCCCGTTCCGCCCCCCATTCGGACGAGCTTGTGGCGCCGTACATGTTTCGATGGCAAGTTGCCAAGCAACTCTGCCGCGTCCAGCCTGCACGATTCGAGCAGATTTCGCGCTTCGCGCGCGCTTGCGGAAATCAGCTGGGCCCATCATTCTCGTCCACGCCCTGAACGTTATATACCGTATTTTAGCTTATTCTGGACGTTTTTTTCTTCGCTGTTTCTTCACTATTAGTTACTTCAGGACCAAACAATCCCATTTTTGCGTCGAACTCGACTGCGATATTCATCGTGAACACTGCCTTTAAACGACGTACGACCTCCAGTAGAAATAAAACTTTCAACTTCCAAAAAAAGCTGGATTCCACAAAGAATCCTCCACCAATTGTCTTTCCAATTCGATTGGTGCACAAGAATCTAGAAAAGGTAAGGTTGGCAAGCCACGTTGTCAATTCTCAGGGTTTTTGCACTCGCTGTCCAAAGAGTGGCATCCCTTCAGCAATAGAATTTCGGACCAGTAAGGGTTCGGGCTTTGAGGTAAATGGACTGTGTAAAAATTTGCGAACAGCTTTTTCTCTCAGAGTCTCACAAATTTTGAAGTAGCATAAAAACGAAACCACGCAACATCAATTAAAAGGTTTCATCCATCCTTTTCATCCTTTCACTCACTCAGAACGTCGGAGGGCTTTTCGTCCGTACCCCCCCCCCTGAGCGAAGCGGGGTCCGTCTCAGCGCCGGGCGCCTAAAAGGTCCCCGGATGAGGGGAATCCCAAGTCCTGCATCGCGATAACCGCAAATAGTGCTGCGGAAAGCGGAAAATATGAGACCAACTCACGGCTTAGTATCAGTCGTTGATGCATGATGGCTGACGGAGACAGTGGTCTCCTTTCTTTCTGGCACCCAAAGCTGCAGCTTTCTCTGTTAACATCATCGCATGAACCTAACCCTGTTTCAGAATTAATACGTGAAAGAGAATTAATACTGGAAAATATTTTCCTCAACATTATGCCCGTTCTTCTCTATCTCGAGTGAAGGTTTTCAAACCACACTCTGGACGTAGTTCTTGGGTAAAATAGAGGTTTCATAAAATTCCAAAGGATCTGGCACGAAGAAAAATCGAGCTTTCTTCATGAATCTGGGACCGTACCTAATCAAGAATTGCGCTACATATTTGTGCTTCCGCGCGTGAGTTTGCATCTATGTACGTAGGCAAGGCTGAGACATGGGGGCCGATGACTGCGATGGTACTAACCATGTTATGCCGTTGGGTAGAAGATACATGAGTAGTTTTTCGAGAACGCAGAAAATATTTCAGAGAATGAATTGAAGTGAGTCTGAGAAGGAATGCGGATTGAGTGTTCGGCAAAGCGGAATTCAAATTTCGTTTTGCTTTGGGTCGTTCAGTGTTGGAGAATGAGAGAGTCAAAGGGAGAAAATCCTCATAGGAAAAAAGGATTGCTTCGATGGAAAATCTGATTCTGGAAAACGGCGTTGCTGGCTATTAATCGCGTTTTCGGTGGCGAAAGACGTCTAGAAAACAACAGACGATGTCTACTTAAATTCGTTGAACTCGGCCGCTATAAACAGAAACAATTGCATTCAAATGTGACTGCAGCGTTGCGCGGAAAGACTCGACCCATTCAGCTGTTGGATGACTAACAGAATTATGACATTTGCAGAACCTCTATGAGTTATTGCACCCATTCGTCATATTCGACCGTCAATTTACATGATTCTATTACCCACGCATGTAAGCTTACTATACATAATTAATCGTAAATTTCGACAGTTGCGTGACATAGGGTGGCAAAAAGAAAGCAAAAGCAAGTTAATGATGTGGCCATACACTGCTGATATTAAAGGCAGCATACACACTCGCAAAACTTGTTGAGATAACTACATTAGTGGGGACGTACGGACCCTAGAAAGCCCTCACGAAGTTGGAAGAGTTGAAAACGAGTTAAAATGACCGTATTTTAGCCGTATTGGGTCACAAAATCATTCTTTCCCCGCCCATTGAGACGGGCTCCGCCCCTCAATACAAATCTTCAATGCTCGATTACGGTCATTTTGGCTCATTTTTTACGCTTCTAAGGTAATAAGAGTTCCAGAAAGGGCCGTACGAGTACATTAGCGTCGTTATTCCAACGGCTTTGTCGCTAGCTCCGCTATTTCAGCCAACGCGGTACAACTCGTCCACTTTTGGGCCAATATAGAACGAATCGTTATATCTTCATTTCAGTTGATTTTTTTTCCGTTTTTTTTTGTTATCTCTGAGTATTAACAGCTTCAGACCTTAGATTCATTCCATAAAAATGATATCATTTTTGAGCGTGCCTGCTGCCTTTAAAGACTGACGTTTGCAAAAGTATTAGAACGCTCCATCTTTAGCGGGAGCGCCTCGCTCTGTAATCACTCCAAAGGGTTAGAGGGACCGGAAAGTAATGTCGTTTCTGCGCATGTCAATACTTGGTTGTCATTTATCAGCTCATAATTTGGCTCAGAGGAGTGCGAAAGACATTGTGGGGTAGAGTGACTTCTTTACTAATAAGCTATTGAATTGCATTTTTTATCGTAATTTTTGGGTAAAATGGCCAGCCAATTACCAGAAGAGCATATCCGGCATTGCATGCTTTTTGAGTTGCTAGGGAACTAACGCAACAGTTGCTACCAAAAACATTTCACCCAAATCCATTGGGCATTATTCGTTCATGCCAAAGGCGATTTCCCAAGTTCGAATCGTGTAATTTTGATTTTTCCGACTCGTACCGATCAGGAAGACCATCAGCGCTGGACCACGACGTCTTAAAGGCAGCAGACACGCTCAAAAATGGTATCGATTTTATGACATAAATCAAAGATTTGGAGCTCGTTGTATTGGGAACTGACGAAAAAACGCAAGAAAACTGTGTGCAAGTAGAGGAAGAACGGTTATTTTATTATCGGGTGAAAGTGGACGAGTTTTACCACGCGCGGTTGAAACAGCGAATATTAGCAACAAAACGGTTGAGGTAGAGAAGCTGATATATGTACTCCTACAGCGTGTTCTGGAACGTTCACCTCGTTGGAAGCATCAAAAACCAGCCAAAGTGACCGTATTAGTACTATTAATCTGGACAAGTTTGTATTTGAGGGCGGGGTTGCAGAAGCTCAGGGGCGGGGTTGCAGAAATTTTCCGATTTGCATTGCTGAATTTTAGTAGTTCTGACTCATTTTTAACTCTTGCAACGGCGTGAGCAGTCTACTAGGAGCCATGCGACTCCAGAAACGTAGTTATCTCAACAACTTTTTCGAGCATGTCTGCTGCCTTTAAAGGCACGGTACACCCTCAAATATGAATTTTGAGATTTTCATGTAATTATGTAGAAGACCCCTCCTGTATAACAAGAACCAAATACGAGATCTCAATTCCTCCAAATAAGCTAAATATAAGCGACCACCACAGGCCCGACCCCTTTCGCTCACAACCACAGGCCCGACCCCCTAACAGATTTTCGAAACCCATAGCGGCTCGATGGATGAATGAATTCCAACAAATCGTTGTTCTTCAGTTCATTGCCGGGCTGTCTCCTTATTCTGGCTCGCTCTCGCGCAACGATTGCGAATGAAGAGAATTACAGGCCTGAGACAACTCGTCCACCAAATTTTCACCCTCAAATTTTAGGCATCTTTGAAGAGCTATAACTCTGTTCAAAGGGGTCTTGAACGATTTTAGAGATGACACTGTGATCAGCGTGTGACTCTTTCCAAGATAAGCATAAAATCTAAAAATTAATTTTTTGGGTGTCCTGTGACTTTAGGGGTGAAAGTGGAGGCAAATCCGCGCCAAACGATCGAGGAGTTGTCAAATAGTCCAAAAGGTTGTTGGCAATAAATGTTAATACATAACTGATTAGAGATGAGGACTCGAAAAAAATTTATGTGTTTGCATCTAGCGCAAGATAACGGCATTACTTTCCGATCTCCCTCATACGACACCGGCGTCTGTTTTTTCAGAAATTAGCCCGAAAAAAAAGCTGTCTACAATACCGCTCATAGAATTTGGTCAGAAGTCGTGCGAGGTCGGGTTTTAGCGTCTTTAGCCTATAACTCGCTTCAAAGTCAAGCCTTGAGCAAAACTAGAGCAATATTCGTGATCCTGGCGTTGAGGGCTATCCAATGGTATAGCTACTGATGGAAAGAGGTTTCGTTTTAAACTAACGAAATTTCGCAGGCAATGGACACTGTATACTACAGTTTCACGGAGAGTAGGGCTCGGCGTCCACTGTCTGCGTCCCCCCATGCGGCTACTCTCCGCGCTCTCCGCGTCATACGCACTTTTTCTTCATGCAGTTTGCAGGGGCAGCAGTCCACTGATTTCCGCAGGTCCCTCGCCCCCGCCTCTTTTATGGCGCCCTCCGTCTTCGACTGTCCTCAGCAGGGGTGTGCGGCCATTGCGGTTTGCCGATTGCCGTTTGCCGGCTATTTTTGGGGTTTGCCGTTGCCGTTTGCCGAAATTTTCGTCTAAAATGGCAAATTTTCGGCAAATTTTTTTTAAACGACAGGGTTTGCCCTCATCGCAGTCTCTTTGTTAATCAGCGATTCGGAGCTGCTACAAATAATTATTTTGACTATTTCCAGCTTCTGGTTCCGGCCCATTCAATGTACCCTCTCAATCGCTAACTTACGAGAACATCCCGACTGGATAATCGGAGGAGTTCTTTTAAGTTCTAAATTGTTCGGGAGCTGCCAGATGTCTTTATTTTATCATCAAACTCTTAACCCTTCAAGAATGCCAAAATTGCAAAAAAAAACATTTTTAAGAGGCGTACCGATTACTGCAACTTCTAAGATTACAAAACTAAGTCATTAAGAAAAATACTCTATTGTCGGTTCCGTTTTTTGTGCCACTGAATATTGCAGGCATCGTACGCGCTGCGATCCACTCACCGTTTTTTCGGTTCAAATGATTTCCTGGGCCCACCTAAGAACCTGAGGAGAGTTTGTTCAGTGGAAAACGCCTTATTGTGAAGATAGTTGAGGTTGAATGTCTCAAATTCCGTCAAAAGAGGCCGGCCCTCCGACAGTCATCTGACACAATTTGCTGCCAGCCATCATAGTATAAGTAAATTTTCAGCATTTGATACAGTACAACTGAGAAGAAGTATATGGAATGTACCATACGATTACGTGAAGAATGACTTTTCTACACACATCGATTAACCTTTCCTTCTCAACAAATCTTTTGAAAGTAAGATAATCTTCATTTGATCGTGAGATCGTCGGTCAAAGCAGCTATCTCTAACGATCGACTCTTCGTTTGTCAAAAGTCGGTTGAGATACTTTGGGTCTAAAAAGGGGGTTTTCAGTGATTTTTTTGCAGTTTTTTCAACGCAGCTGTTATATAGGGAACTCTAGCTCTCATTATAGATGGAAAACTCGAAAACGAAATCCATCGTGAACGATGCCTTTAATCGGTAACTGGAATGGACTGTTATTGAATATAGAGTAGATTAGAATAATACATATCAAAGCTGTAGCGCAAAAGCAGACTTATTTAGACATATGAACCAGTGGAGAACTCGTGTATATAGGCCCACTTATCGTCGGTTGGTTGGCAGATGGTAATAATTGGGACAGGGAAATTATAAATTCTGCTAACACATTGTTCGGCTTTTTAAAAGTTGAACAATGCTCACAGCTGTCATTAAAGGCAGCGGTCAATAATATCTTCGATTTCGAGATCATTAGCTGGAGTGAAAGGTTGACTTAATGACAGAGCTGGTTTTGCTAGGAAATGGTGTAGAAACGAAAAAATGAAAAATCTTGGAAGGCAACGATTAGAACCGCATTCAACTTTTCACCAGAATTCCAAGGCTTCGAGGCTCATTGCAACAACAGTGTGGGAAACCGGTTCAAAACGACAACCAAAGGCAATATACGACCCGAAACTTAAACGTGGTGTACTCGCTCCACCCACTTCCTCGGCGGCCACATGGGAGGTGCGTGGGGCGGGTAAACCACATCCAAGTTTTGGGCCGTATAAATTTCAAGCTGACATTGTTGCTGTAATTGCCAGCTTGTAGGCCGAATACGCAGGAATGGAACAGCTTAAGAGCAGTCCAGCTGGCTAGCGCACTGTACGCGGCGCTCCAGCGACGAAGTGAGCGCAGCGGACTTCCGTCGCGCGCGTCGCATGTACCAGTCAAACGCCCCTCATTCTGTGCATTCGATCAACATGCCCCTCGAGCTCTCGATTTGAAAATTCGAAGGCTGCTTTTCTGTCAGCACTGCATTCAAATAGACTAAACTCACTCCATTCCTATAGCCTCACAAGGGTAACCATTCATCGTAGTTTGATATGAGCGAAATTGGAATACATGAGCCTTCCACTTGCTACTAACAGTAAAAATTGTGACTCCGGCTATAACCTAAACCGCGCGATGTTGATCGCGGTGTGAACTGTCTTTCGCCATTAATCCCGACCAATCATTGCGTATTCACCTGACTGTGGTACCAGTATGGTCCACAGTCACACTTCCATCGCACCAAGCTTGCTTACGGTTTGCTGATCTCCCCGGATCAACTAGGATGGGACGCGCTGGCCCCTTTCAGAAAATCCTTTGCGGGCCTGTCACACTTTGCACTGCTTAAAGGCAGTGTTCACGATAAAAATCGTTCCTCTGTTTTCTCGCCTATCTTGAAAGCGGCCCCATGCTGACTCCAATGATGTCTCTGAAATCGTGCAAGACCTGCTGGGAACGGAGTTATGGTCCCTGAAAACTGAGCTAAGGAAACATGGTGGACGAGTTGTCCGAGGCGTCTAACTTCCGTCTTTTGCAGTCGATGTATGCCAGCTGACCTGAGTAAAGAGAGAAGTTGAGAATGAAGGGAAGAACGGGGCTAATGATTGGAAATCATCGCTCATCTCATGATCTCGAGCATTCATTTGTTCACGTCGGTGGGCGTGTCTTGCGCTTTTGAGGTTTGCCTTGCGCTCGAAGTGGCAACTTCGGGCTCTTCTGGAGCTTTTCCTGGCTCGTTTTCATGCGTTCTTCCGACGTCAACGTTACAGTGTGCCCCTCCACTACCCATTCCTAGTGGAAACTGAAACACATTTTTCATCGTGAACACTGCCTTTAAGAAGACGCCAATCTTTTGAATCTCTAGCATTGATTTGTACGGAAACTTCAAATGTAAAGGAATTAACAGGATTATTGCCGGCGATGGAGAAGCTTAGAGCCTCCTTGATCTTCGTAGTGACTCCTGATCACCTGAGGCTTTCAAGTAGCTTCTGAAATGCAGCATTTTTCTTCCTGTAAAGGCTATTGAAACGTCAGTCTCAACTGGCAGATAATGCAGCAAGGAAGGGTTGCCTACATAAGATGGAGTTTCGGGATGCACTTTTAATATGTTCTAGGGGGGGGGGGACAGTGTTCCAAAATCCCACACTCAGATTCTGCTAAATGCCACAGGCAGTTCATAAAAAGGTCCAAACTTGAACAAGGTTAGAGCGGCTCGGCCGAAGTCAGTAGAGCTGATTTAACAATTGAATTACCTTTGTGTACGCTCAGAGATGGGCAACAATGCATAATTTCTGATCTAAACAGAATCAATGCACCAAAATTTTCCACATCTTTTCTAAAAACATCTAAAGGTCGTTAAATCGGCTCTACTCGCTTCGGCCGAACCGTTCTGGCCTTGATCAGATTTTCACCCTTTTAGGGACTGCCTGAGGCATTCAGCAGATTCTGAGCATGAGATACTGGAACACTGTCCTACCCCTGGAACATATTAAAATTGCATCTCGAAATTCCATCTGAAGTTGGCAACCCTCCCTTGTACTCAAATGTTGGTGTATTATAGCACAAAACAGGTTTTGCCGTTCGCCGTTTTGCCGTTTGCCGTTTGCCGGCCATTTTTGGGGTTTGCCGTTGCCGTTTGCCGAAATTTGAAATTACTTTGCCGCACACCTGGTCCTCAGCCATCATCCCGTCAAACCAGCGGCTAGCGACGGGGAATTGGCCCAGGTACACGCGTGCTGGCTTTCCCAACTAACCCATTGGCCCTCTAGGGCCACAATTGATGAAATCAGTGAATCGAGTCAATTCGAAAGATTCCATTGCATGTGATCAATAAAAAAATGTCTATAGTGATTGTTGTGGGTATATATGCATTTCATTATGAGTCCCTACGCAAAGACCAGGGTGAATTCAGTGGTGAAATAGAAGTGTATTATAAGGAACTAAAATTTTTCGGAGACAAAGGTTTGAATTTCGAAGGAAGCGTCCAGTTTTCCAAGGAGCTCAAGGGATTCAGCAATAATTGTTGATGTTGATCGATAATATTTGCATTTCTTCACCACTCGTAACTCGGCATTTCGTTACCATAGTTTTTTTTTACCATGGAATTTGAACACTGATGACCTTTCCGAATCCGATAAGAAAGCTGTTTTCCGAATCCGATAAGAAAGCTGTTTTCCAAGGCATTACCCCATTTCGCTCTTGAAGAAATCGAAATGTGCCAGAAAACAAGTTATCTGGAAATTCCTTATTCCCTTGAAATAAAAAAAATGATTCTTCAAGAGAGGATGAAATTTTCAGGAATCTACAACGCCGCTCGATTGAGGCAGGTCACGATTCTTCGAATAATGGACTTCTTGAACTACGAAATTCAGAGAAAAATTCTCCGAATATCCGACAAAATATATAACTTCAGCTCCCTATTAATCATGTGTCCCAGGAAACCACGATTTTTCGGCTTTCGGCAAATTTCCTTCTTCAAATCCCAGGAAACAGTAATATTTTTCCCGAAATATAGATTTTTTCTCAATTTTCAATCAATTTCTAATTTTCAATTTTATGTGAAGGCACGATTTTCCAAATTTTTCTAAAACTCGAAAAATTTTTAAAAACAATGATTTTTCTGGTTTATGTCCAACTCCCACTCTCGGAGCTCCTGAAAAAAGTGGAGTTTTCCGAATACGCGCGCTTGAAGCAGATCACAGATGAGCTTTTCTAGTTTCGCCGACGACTTTTTTGTTGTCTGAAATTTCGCGTCTAGTATTCAAACTGAAAATATATAAATTATCGAAAGAAAAATCGAAAATTCGCCAGAGAGAACAGGAAAACTCACCTAGGACCTGCCTCAATCGAGCGGCGTTTTAGATCCCTGAAAATTGCATCCTCTTTCGAAAAATCATTTTTTTTATTTCAAGGGAATTAAGAATTTTCAGATAATTTGTTTTCTGGCACATTTCGATTTCTTCAAAACCGAAATGGCGTGATGCCTTGAAAAACAGCGTTCCTATCGGATTCGGGAAGGTCATCAGTGTTCAAATTGCACGGTAAAAAAATTTATGGGAACGGAATGCCGAGTTACGAGTGGTGAAGAAATGCAATATCATCGATCAACACTAACAATTATTGCTGAATCCCTTAAGCTCTTCGGAAAACTGAACGCTTTCTTAGAAATTCAAATCTTTGTCCCTGAAAATATGAGTTCTTTATAATACACTTCAAATTTCACCAATGAATTCACCCTGGTAAGATTGACTCGATTCACTGATTTCATCAATAGTGGCCCTAGAGGGCCGATGGGTTAGTTAGGAAAGCCAGCACGCGTGTACCTGGGCCAATTCCCCGTCTCTAGCCGCTGGTTTGATGGGATGATGGCTTCGTTGGGTGCAGCTATGTACTCCACCAACCTTCACCCCTGGGCAGGTGAAGTGGGGAATCTTCACCATTGGGAAAACCGGTGGCAACCGGTGAAACGCCCCGAAAAAGAATGAAAGTGATCCAACACTCATGCAAGTCATTTTCAAAATTGGGTGGGTGTCACTGACGGTTTTTCGGCCATAACTTTTTTACCCTAGAAGATAGCCCGTTGGTGAAGGTTGTTTTTTGGAATCCGCATAAAATTCTGCATCGACTAGCGTTTTCAGTTTCGAAAAATACGTACGTTCCCCTTCTACCAGCCGATTTCAGTTTGCAAAGTGCATTTTTTTCGCCTGAAGTTATCAGTTCTTCGTCCATAACTTTTTGCGCTTGGAGATATGTAGACCTTTGGTAAAGATTGTTTTCGGAATCTCGATGGAATTCTGCGTCGACTGGTGTTTTCTGTTTGGAAAAATATTCCCTCGATCCTTCAGCCTAACTCATTTTACGAAACACCAGTTTTTCACCTATAACTCTTCAACCGTTAAAGATAGGGCTTTCTTGAAGATTGTTTATGAACGCTACGTAAAATTCTGCGTCGAATGATATATCGGGTTCCTAACTTTGCTTGCTCCGTAAGCCAGACACGTCGGTGGAGCCGAGCTCCATAGTTATCTCCATAGGGTGCTCTCGCCTCTATGGTTTAAATGAGAGACGCAGAGTTCTCCTGGAGCCTACATCAAGGCTCGGCTTCTATGAGCGGGATTGTACGCACTGTAAAAAAAACAGGGTTACCACAGTCTGGAATAGGAGGAGAAAGGTGAGAGGTTATTTCTCTCCATATATATAGTGACGCCAATGCTTTGTAAATACCTACCAACTTCCTGCCTGCTCAACTGATCGCCTGCGACCAGTACCAGTGAGTTGTGCTGGGTTACACGTAAGGTTACACGTCACCAGTCCCTTTTCCCTCGTTATCCGCCTCGGCGCATAGCACGAATTTTCGCCAAGCAACCGCCGATCTACCTTTTTTATTCTTGAACGATTTAGCTCAATTTTAAGCAGGTGTCTCGTAGCCCCTCTCAATTCAATACAGAGTAACTCTCAATTCAATACAGAGTAATATCTCCAGCAAATGTGTTTGAAAGCTTTTATTGACCACTTTAACACTTAAAGGCAGCATACACGCTCGCAGACATGGTCGAGATATCAGCATAAATAGGCCCGCACGGCCCCTACCATGTCGTCAACGACGTCTCAAGCGTTAAAAATCCTCCAGGATGACAATATTTGAGCAATCATGTCTCGCACGCACGTATTCTCACACCCCTTCGAGTAACAGAATGAAAAGTTAAACTTGAGAAAACACGTGATAATTGAGAGTGATAATTGAGAGTGATAGCACTATCAATTGGGAGTGCACGAGAGAAACAGCTCGATTTACCTGGACGTGTGCTCGATTTACCTGGACGTGATTACATGTTCGTGCGCTGATGAAATCCTCCATTTTCAAAAGCCAGCCGGAGTAGAGCGTCGTTCTCGAAGGTGGATGAGTGTTTAGGGGTGTTTAGACAGGTAATATTCAAGTAAATCGAGCTGTTTCTCTCGTGCATTCCCCTTTGATATTGATATCACTCTAAGTTATCACATGTTTTCTCAAGTTGAGCTTTTCATTCTGTTACTCAAAGGGGTGTGAAAATACGGGCGTACGTGACAGGGATGGTCAATTACTGTCATCCTGGATGGTTTTCAGCGCTTCAAACGTCGTTCACGACATGGTAGGGGCCGTTCAGGCCTATTTATGCTGATATCTCGACTACGTTTGCGAGCGTGTATGCTGCCTTTAAGAGACCGCCTGCTCCACGGCGAACTTCCACAGCCGACAGGTGCGCTCCACGGTTAACCGTTTCCGTGGGTGACATGTGTGGACACGCGGTCCGCTGGGAACCATTTTGATCGGAGCAGGCTTTCTTACTTACACAACCAGTATTCCGTCTCTACTCCACCTGGGAGTACAGAGAGTAAGCAGAGAATTGAAGTAAGACCATGGTAAAGCAACGATCCACCGCTTTCTTACGGGCCTGCTGTGTCTTGATTCTAGAAGGTATTGAAACTTTGTATGCACAAGGTGCTTTGAAACACTTTTTGCAAATTTTTGGGCGTGCTGGCCACGGAAATGAACGGTTGTCTCTCGACTTCTAGAAAGGAAGGTCACAGGTAATGCTTAGAACTGTGCCTTGCGGAGCACGACCGTCCACTATGTAATGCCCTGTTAAAACTCATGTAGAATCTTCGGCGGATTAACAAGCTTTGACCTGCAAAGTTTTCTGGTGCTATGTGGGAGGGGAGGCCACTGTTGTATCGCACTTGGCCACGCCCACTTTTCCGTGCCGCAATGATTCTCCTGATTTTGGCAGGGGAGGCAAACCCCGGGTAGGTGCTCAAATTTAGTGCGGCACAGTACAATGGGCGCGGCCAAGTCGATCGCGCCATAGTGCCCCCCCCCCTCTTCCCACATACCACCAGCTTTCTGTTATAACCGATGAAAATTTTATCAGAAATGTCAAAATGGAAAGCAAATTCATGATGAGCACCCCCTCCATCGCCCTTTCCGCCCCCAAATGACCATCTGACTCATATGTTTGTGGGGAAGTTCCCGAGGACAAGAGACCTAATTTGGTCGTTACCACTCGGTCGAGGGGAGAGGAGCGAGACGTCCCCCCGGAGGGGGACGTCTCGCCCCTCTCCCCTCGAATTATATCCAACGATAAGGCGTCCGAAACAGTCAACTCGGGGGGAGAACAGGGGAAGTTCGCTTCACGGTTGTTCCCATGGCCTCCCTCCGAACATGATGAACGCGAAAGCAAAGCCGCCGCATATACGGTGATGCAGCCGGGCTAGTCGCGAGGTGGTCTCGCACTTCGAAAGCTGAGAGGGTAGATCTGCCATTCAAGGACTACGTAAGGCACCTCTGTCTGGTTTTCAGAGGAGCTAATAAGCTTCTCTATAACTTTTAGTCAGAGATGAATATTTTGGACCGATCGCAGTTTTTCAGGAACAGGAGACTGTCGAAAACAGCGAGTTCTAGCAAGCTGATTTTTGATCAATCATTGAACAATGGGAAGATCTGCAGTCGGACGGTCGCGGGAAGACCTGCAGTCGGGAGAACAAGAGAACTCCTGCTGTGGGAACTTCCCCCATTACTCTGCTGTCGAGACGTCCCCTTCGCCTCCCCCCGATTCGGGGAAAGTTCCCCAGTTGTTTCGAGGGAGGTTTCTCGGGAACTTCCCCACGAAAGTCTGAGGAGCGAAGTCGCACCAAAACCTCAAACGTTCACCGACGGATAACGAACGGCACGGCAGACAACAACGGTGCTTCTGCAAAACGTGAAAGAAACACCATTTGATTGTTGAAGGCCTCCAAATACACCCTTTAGTGAAGTTTCAACAAAATCTTGAGCATTGTACTAATGACAGGTTTTCACCCCCCCCCAGTTATCCTCCTCTCGCAATTTAGCGAAATCTGGAACAAAGATGACCGATGGCTCACATACCTGAGTCGACGGAATCCTGTGCAGCACCTTGTGCAGCAACTTGAATGACTCTCGGTGTCAATGCAGCAAAATTTTGAATGATGACCTACTGCAGTCATCTCGAATAGGTGGCACTGATATTCCGACAATCAAATAGAGAACATCAGTTTTGTGATAAGCATCATTTAAATAACCCCCTTCAGCAGAGTTCGGAACCATTTCCTTTCCGACCAAAGAAGCTCGAAAAAGTGAAAAGTGCCATTTCCGGAGATGGTAGTAAAATTACTAGGAACATTCAAGATGCTTGACCACTGTGATTGTAGATAGGTTACATTATAAGGATTCTATTCGTATTTGAAAAGGACTCGAAGCATTACAAATTGAAAAAAATATTGAATGTTTTGTGGCGTGGGTGCGCAGTGTGGACACGCGGTCCGAGGGGCACAACAGCCGTGGGTGCGCAGTGTGGACACGCGGTCTCTTAAGTGTTAAGGGGTTTGACGCCATCACAAATCCAGAGAAAAACCAAACCAAAAGCATCAATGAGTCATTGTGGGCCACACTTCACTCGCATCTCTGGGCGTAGTCGCTCCAGCTGCGAAGCGCTCAGAGATGCGAGTGAAGTGAAACCCACTCTGCTTGAATGATGCTTTGGTGCTTACAGAAATCACAATGCAACTGTTGATTCCTTCAGACAGCATGATTTAATGTGACGGCTATACTTTGACCGAATCAAATGTCTCGAAAAATCATTTGACTGAAAAAGTCGACCTCGAAATATTTACAAAGCCGATTATTCGAAAATGCCAATTCCCGAATTATTCGAAAACCCGAATATTTGAAAAGTTCAAAACCCCGAATTATTCGAAAACCTGAACATTCGAAAAGTTCAAAATCCCGGAGTATTTGAAAAGACGGATATTTGAAAAATTCAAAATCACGGATTAATCGAGAAGTTCACAATTCGAAAATCTACGCGAACAGTCGAATGAATTCAATTATTCTTGTTTTCAAATGTCGCGAAATTGTTTTATTGGATTTTGCTCTCAACTTGATTTTTTGAATGTAGTAGGAATTTTTGCATTGATTTGGCCGTTGTTGGTATATTTAGACATCTTAATCATTAAAATATAGAGCAGGTGTTCAAGAAATTATCGGAGTCAAATCACGCGTCAGAAAGAGTTTTGCGTCAAGCGTACTCAGATATTTTTGGGGAAGTTCCCGAGGACAATAGACCTGTTTTCGTCGTTATCACTCGGTCGAGGAGAGAGGAGCGAGACGTGTCTTCCCTCTCCCCTCGAATTAGACACAACTATAAGTCGTTCGAAACAGTCGACTCGGGGGGAGAACCAGGAAAGTTCGCTTCCCATGGCCTCCCCCCGAGCATGATGTTCGAGAAAACAAAGCCGCAGTGTATACGATGATGCAAACTGGCCAGTCTCGAGGTGGTCCCGCTTTTCGGAAGTCGAGCGAGCAGACCAGCCACTCAAGGACGGTGTAGGTTATATCTATCCAGATTACCAGGGGAGATAACAAGATTCTCTGTAAACTTCCGTCAAAGGTGAATACTTTTGGCACTATTCCTGCTTTCAAGGACCAGGAAGCTGTTGAAAACGACGAGTTTCGGCAAGCTGACTCTTGATAAACCAATGACCAATGGGTGTTGGGTCGCGACAGCGTGGGGAAGATTGGCTGTCGGGAGAACAAGGGAAGACCTGCTAGCCAGAGGTCCCCTCCGCCTTCCCTCGATTCGGGGAAGTTCCCCAGTTGTTTCGATGGAAGTTCTGCTGTCGTTCTCGGAAACTTCCCCACGAATATCTGAGTAATTGGGATCAAATCAAAACCAGAATAAGTCTAGCAACGTCCCGAAAACGTTCTGGCTCTGATGAGGAAGGTCCCGAAAAAGACAGCAGAACTTCCCTTGAAACAATTGGGGACCTTCCCCCGAATCGAGCGGAGGCGGAGGGGATCTCCGGCTAGCAGGTCTTCCCTTGTTCTCCCGGTCGTCAGTCTTCCCTAAGCCGTCGCAACCCGACACCCATTGCTCATTGATTTATCAAAAGTCAGCTTGCCGAAACTTGTCGTTTTCAACAGTTTGCTGTTCTTCGAAATCAGGAAAGGGGCCAAAAATATTCACCTCTGACGAAAGGTTACAGAGAAGTTTGTTATGTCCCCTGACAATCTGGGCAGAGATACCCTACACCGTCCTTGAATGGCAGGTCTGCTCCCACAACTTGCGATGTGCGAGAACACCTCGAGACTGGCCCGTTTGCCTCATCGTATACACTGCGGCTTTGTTTTCTCGTTCATCATGCTCGGGGGGGGGAGGCCATGGAAACAACCGTGAAGAATTCCCTTGTGCCCCCTCGAGTCGACTGTTTCGAACGTCTTATCGTTGTGTATAACTCGAGGGGAGAGGGTCGAGACGTCCCCTTTCGAGGGAAAGTCTGGCTCCTCTCCCCTCAACCGAGTGATAACAACCAAATCACGACTATTGTCCTCGGGAACTTCCTCACAAATATCTGAGGATATAAGGTGCACCGTGAAGGCATTAAAGTCACAAAGACTATCCTGACAAATTCTACTGACGCGTGATTTGACATTGATAATTTGTTGAGCGCCTGCCAAATCCATTTGCGTCAATTTCCCTATATTTTACAATTACGATGTGTACATATACCAGCAACAGCCAAATCAAGTCAATAATTTCACTACATTCCAAAAATCATGTTGAGAGACGAATCCAATAAAACAATTTGACGACATTTGAGAACAATGCCAAATCCTTATCTTTTTCGGCGGAGCCAAACTTTCAAGAATTTGTACTTATGTACCAGGTTGTTCAATAAGTTTTGTCGTTCGATAAGAAAAACACAATTTTATGGTTCACAATCCACTTTATTATTCAGTATAATCTAGCTGAACATTATTATACTTGCTCCAACGATTCTCCAATCTGTGGATCCCATCCCTGAAGTGAAAGTCCGGAAGGTCTGCAGAATACGCTTCAACAGCCGTTATGACCTCTTCATTTGATGAAAAACGCTTGCCACGCATAAATTTTTTGAGTTCTGCAAACAAAGGAAGTCGCTGGGGATCAAATCTGGTGAATACGGTGGATGCTCCAACAATTCGAACTTTAATTCATGGATTATATCCATTGTCAAAATGCTCGCGTGACACGTTGCATTGTCCTGAGGAGAAAGGATTTTTTTCTTCTGCAAACCGGGTCCTTTTTCACGAACGTTTTCCTTCACCTGGTTCAAAAGGTTCCAATAATATTCAGAATTAATTGTTTTACCGGTTTGCAAGTAATCCACAAACAAAATTCCTTTCGCATCCCAAAAAACCGTAACCTTCTTGGCCAATTTACGGACACGAACTCGTTTCGAAGCCGAACAACCAGGTTCACACCACTCTTTAGCCTCTTGTTATAGACCCAATTCTCATCCATAGTCATGAATCGAAACAAACAAAATCAACTTTATCCTTTTTAAAACGCTCCAAATGTTGCTGAGAAAGTCGCATTCGAATGTGTTTTTGTTCCATTGTTAGCGACCCATTGTGCACACAGCTTTCTAAAACCCAAAATTTTTCTTGAAATACGGTTCACACGGGTGGTATGTATACAAGTCTGTTGGTACCTGCTCGTTGGTGCCCCTGCTTCTACTGAACCCAGTAGACGTTTGAGTGTACACAGGGAACGTTCGTGCGATATAGCGTGCACAACTATATCGCGAAAGTATCCCATACATTGCACAAAGGTGTCGCCGTCCGGCACACTAAGGCCTCTGGTCCATAACACCTTAGGATCCGTACCTATGGAGTTCATGGAGTCTTTGGCCACAAGCCACAGTTTCGCCCCCTGAACTGTCGATCGCTGTCGAGAGATATCCAAAAAAGTTCGCTATCCAGACTTCTGAGCTATTTCAATGCACCGTTTGCTGCTTTGCAGGAAACCCGCCTCAAGGATAGACCCGTCATCAGCGTCGGAGAGTACACCATCTACTGCGGTAACGCTGACGATAGGAGAGTGGGAGGATGTGCAATAGCTGTAAGGAAGGATTTCAATGGTATGGTCAAGGAGTTCGGCTCAACGTCGTGCCGGAATGCATTCGTACGACTGCGGGATCACAGAGGATTCAATCTGTGGATAGTGAGTGCTCATTATACTTAGTATCCGAATCACTCCATTTCGGATATCCGACCGGATATCCGAGATTCGGATAATCCGATATCCGAAAATTTGAAAACACGCATTATCTGAATCGAACCAATATCCGGGAAATTTAAAATCGGCATTATCTGAATCGAACCATTATCCGAAGGATCAAAATTCGGATAAAATCGGATAAAACGGATAAAAATCGGATAAAACGGTTAAAATTTGCGTAAAATCGGATAAAATCGGATAAAACGGATAAAAATCGGATTAAACGGATAAAATCGGATAAAAACGGATAAAACGGATAAAAATCGGTTCATTTTAGGTTAAATGTAGGAAAGTGTATGTGTGTGTATGTGTGTATATGTGTATGTGTGTATGTGTATGTGTGTGTGTGTGTCTGTGTGTGTGTATGTGTGTACGTGTGTATGTGTGTATGTGTGTAAGTGTGTACGTGTGTATGTGTGTATGTTTGTATGTGTGTATGTGTGTAAGTGTATATGTGTGTATGTGTATATGTGTGTATGTGTGTACGTGTGTATGTGTGTATGTGTGTATGTGTGTATGTGTGTACGTGTGTATGTGTGTATGTGTGTATGTGTGTACGTGTGTACGTGTGTATGTGTGTACGTGTGTATGTGTGTATGCGTGTATGTGTGTATGTGTGTACGTGTGTATGTGTGTATATGTGTATATGTGTATGTGTGTATGTGTGTATGTGTGTGTATGTGTGTATGTGTGTATGAGTGTATGTGTGTATGTGTGTATGTGTGTATGTGTGTACGTGTGTATGTGTGTATGTGTGTATGTGTGTATGTGTGTACGTGTGTATGTGTGTATGTGTGTATGTGTGTATGTGTGTACGTGTGTATGTGTGTATGTGTGTAAGTGTGTATGTGTGTATTAGAGTGTTGCCCGAATATTCGTTTATTCGAATAATATTCGAATATTCGAATATTCGAATAATTCGAATTATTCGAATATTCGAATATTCAAAGAAGTGAAATATTCGGTTTATTCGAATATTCAGCACGAATAATTTGAACATTCGACAAGATCGCACTCCATTTTGCCCTGATTTTACATTTCAAACATCTTAGCGAAGTGACTACTAATTTCTCACAATTCTTCAGTACCTCATAAATATAGGCCCGTAGTAAAGCCTGCGAAAATTTCAGTTCAGCCTATCTGAATCCATCTTCTAAAAAGAATTCGGATGAGCCGCACACATTTCAGACGTACGTGTTGTAGGATAGCGACCTAGGCTAAAAAGAGAAAGGCAGCAACAAACAAGTTAAGCTGAATCACTCAGTCAGATCTGACTGAATCGATTCAGTCAGATCTGACTGACTTCTAGGCTAGAGAGGAGAGAAACATCGTGCCTGATCAGGAGTGCGCTCGAGACTTTTTTAAGGAGCAAAGGAGTAACTTGAATAATTCAGCAGAGATATAGGCTTATCATTATCAATATCAGCTTCCACGAAACGAGCAGTATTTCATTTATTGAGAAACGGAGCATGGATTTGGTCGATTCGTGAACGACCACGTAGAGAATATTGCTCGGTTGTTCTCGTCATCACAGGTATCATCATGCCACCAACATTATGGCTTTGCTAGACCGACCGCTCGAAAGCAATCTATCGCTCAATACGATTTCGGACTCGTCTGAGCCCTGTCTGAATCGTTTCGGGCTCGTCTTATCACCCATTCAGATGATCCTGACTGAGTGGTGGGTTTACTACGGGCCATAAAGTTACTGTGCTTATCTGTGTTAAATTCCATTCCGCAATTGCGTCTCGACACGCTTTGCGGCCGCACGCGCTCGAGTCAATCGAGTTTCCAGCTCCAAAGCCGACACGATATGGCTTTTTTATACAATCTTCTTGAATTTTGTTTAGTTTCCAGTTTCTAAAACCCACCTAGAGTCCACAGATCCGCAGCTGTGGCGCTGGAAACTCTTCCGACTCGAAAGCGCGCGGCCGCAAAGCGTGTCGAGACGCAATTGCGAACCGGAGTTTAACCCAGATAAGCACAGTATAGCAGGTATTTCCAATATATTAAATCGCTCGTAGGATTTTGTCAAAACGCTAGAAATGCCCATTTCACCTTTAGTTATAGAGAAAAGTCTGAATCTCGAGCGGCTCATAAGTATAGCAACACTTGACCAACATGGAAATTTCTTACGATGATGGCCAGAATGAGCCTTTTTCATGTGTATTTTCATGAAACTGGTTCGAGGTGATGCTATTTGTCTACTTTCCCGGTGAACTTCACCTGAATTCTGACGCAAAAGCCCAAGTTCTCTCCTTCCATAATGCTGGACGTGGAATTCGATGGTTTCCAGCCACCTAGGACGACTAGCTGGATGTAGTCTCAAGTTCGTGCCAGATCCTGAGCCACTCAACGTCTGTTGTCGCCCAGACGTCTGATGGACTGGGAAGCGAAATATTACACGGCGAGTTCCCAGTGACATCGTGTCGGTCTCAACGACTAACTACGAATTGTCGCTGAGATTCCGGAGTAGGACATGGCTAAGCAGCACTAGGAAGTTCGCCATCTTATAAACCGCACATAACTCTACTGAACCCAACTAAGCTAAACTAAACTAGACCGAAGCAGACCACAAATTTGGCGGCAATTAAGCGGGTATTTTGCGGCTATTTCACGGCGAGCATTATTTGGCGACTATTTCGCGACTATTACTCGGGAAAAAAGCATTTTGCGTCTGTTTCGCGGCTATTTCTCGGCCAAAACTTAGAGTACACGCTCGTAAACGTGGTTGCGATAACTGCGGAAATGTAATGGGCTCAGAACACAACACGCATTTTGAAGCGTCAAAAATGACCCACAATGACGCTACACGTGTGAGAAATTGGCCCCGCCCCCGTATCTGCCCTCCCTTGCATTTGCGTCCTCCTCCAAAAAAAGGGGTTCTGGGCCATTCCCACCATCGGCGACACTTGAGGGTGGTACAATGAGTACAATAAGTGAGTCATACACATCGACAATGGTGGGAATGGCCCAGCACTCCTGTTTGGGAGAGGACGCAAATACCGGTGCGGGGCCGACTCCTCAGTCGTGTAGCGTCACTTGTGGTCGTTTTTGACGCTTCAAAATGCGTAGGCGTTGTACTATGAGCCATGCCATTCAATCTTCGTAGTTAGTTTATCAACCACGTTTACGAGCGTGTATGCTAAATTCAAGTGACAAGAGTGCAGCCGGTTCAATTACCCAAGTATGCGGTATATTGGCCCCGCCCAGCATCTGGAAGCCCTGCCCATCCGGTGGCAGCCTCAGTGGATGTTCGGCGACCCAGCCGCGACGCGTGGGTGTACCGACCACGCTGCGTGTCGGTGTGTCGACCGCGACGCGTGTCGACGCGCCGACCGCTACGCGTGTCGGTTTGCCGACCGCGACGCGTGTCGGTGTGCCGACCGCGATGCGTGTAGGTGTGCTGACCGCGATGCGTATCGAAGTGCCGACCGCGACGCGGGTCGGTGCAAAGTAGTTCCTAAGCCACATATAAGTCTTGCTGGATGTGAACCGCTGCGAAATAGCCCGCTAAACGTGACAGGTCAAAATGTCAACAGCCCGACAACAGGCGGACGTCGCTGGGCAACGGGCAGTTGTCAGGCTTACAATGCGAGCGATTTGAGTTGTCAAGAGGGTGCAGTTTATGAGATGACAACTTCTCAACCTGTTGTCGATGCCCCAGTTTGCCCGAGTGGATTGGATGGGATAGTACGCAGTAGTGCTGCCCAAATATTCGTTTATTCGAATAATATTCGAATAATTCGAATATTCGAATATTCAAAGAAGTGAAATATTCGTTTATTCGAATAATCGAATATTCGAAGAAGTGAAATATTTCAATTATTCGTTAATTCGAATATTCAAAAAAAAATTATTCGTTCCAACACTCTAGTGTGTGTGTGTATGTGTGTGTGTGTGTGTGTGTTGCCTGAGGTTTGTTCCGATAATATCCGAAATTTATCCGAAATTATCCGACGGATATCCGTATCCGAATCATTGGAAAAATGGCATTATCTGAATCGATCCAATATCCGAAAATTTGAAAAAACGCATTATCTGAATCGAACCAATATCCGGTAAATTTAAAATGGCATTATCCGAATCGATCCATTATCCGAGGAATTACCTTCGGATAACAAGTATAGTGCTCACGCGCCCACTGAAACCGCCGAAGACAATTCGAAGGATGCGTTTTTCGAGGAACTCAATACGTTGCTGGCCAGGATACCTTGTCAACATGCTGTTGTCGTGGGGATTGACGCAAACGCGAAGATGGGACTTGATCAGGAATCCGAAGTACTCGGTAAATGGTTCTAACCAGTGGAGCAAACATCGGACAATGGCTACCGCCTTGTCGACTTTTGTGAACGCAGTGGCCTGATTATTGCATCGACATTCAAGAGGAATCATCGCCGCCATCAGCTTACGTGGCAGGGACCAACCCAGCTATCTCCAGAAGAGCAGCGGAAGCGGAAGATGACAACTTTGAAACTACAGCTTGAATAAGTCCTGACGAGGAATGTTCCAGTATCGGACATTCGAAGATCTAGAGCTGTGTGGGATGTAGCATTCGATTCGGATCACCGTCCTGTTCTGTTGAACTTCACTGCGAGGATTCATAAGAGGAAGCGAGGGGCTCAGCCTCTCCAGAGGATTGGCATGACAAGTCTCAGAGATGAAGAGTGCAGAAGGAATTTTCGACAGCGCGTTTCTATTCACATCGGAGTACGGACTAAAAAGCTACTTTGCGGCGCGGATTCTTTTGTCAGGTGCTTCCAGGATGCTTCGAAAGAGGCGCTCCCGATTGTACAGCCTAAGAAAAAGCTCGCCTACGTCTCAGAAGAAACAACATCTACCTACAACAGAGTATGTGCTCTCCCAACAGCAGGAAACTTCGTGGAGGAGAAGCGTCTGAGGAGGAAGTGGCGTCGGCAGCTTCAAAGTGACCGCGAGCGAGAGTGGACGTGTAGAGTTAAGGAGTTTGAGAAGGCTTGGGAGGAGAAGAATCCGAGGAAAGCCAACACGTTGCTGCGACAGTATAGCGGGAAGATCAAGAGATGTTCTCCTGTCTTGAACACTACCAATGGAGTTGCAGTTGGTGATGCGACGCTGCCAATATGGAAGGATCACCTCAGTTCACTACTGAATCGTCCGGCGCCATCAGTACCTGAGCTTCCGCATGTTCAGAGAGCACATTACGATGTCAGTGAGGAACCGCCGACTGAGTCTGAAGTTTTGGATTGTGTCCGGAAAATGAAGAATGGAAAGGCAGGTGGAGGTGACAACATCATTGCTGAGATGGTGAAAGCTCTTCCTCCGTCTGGGATTCGTGAAATGACCAACACCATCCGTGCTATATGGATGAGCGAAAGGATACCCGATTCGTGGAGACATGCGATCATCGTACCTCTTCACAAGAAGCTATCCGTCACGGATCCTAAGAACTACAGAGGAATCTCTCTACTTCGTGTCATGTACAAGGTTTTAGAGCGTATCATTCTCGAGCGACTTATCAAACATCGTGAAAGAACGACCAGAGATGAGCAAGCCGGTTTTCGACCTGGAAGATCGACCATCGACCAAGTGTTCGTCGTGAGAAGAGTAATTGAATCGTGGCAGCGGTATTCGAAGCCATTACAGCTTGCTTTTTCGGACTTTAAAGCCGCGTTCGACTCTCCTCATCGTGATCGATTGCTCAATGCTCTGCGAGCAGATGGAGTCCCGGAAAAGTATGTTCGGTTAATCGAGGACATGAACAAAGGAACAACAGCAGCAGTTCTTACACCTGTCGGATTTACGTCAGCTTTCGAGGTGAAAACAGGAGTAAGGCAAGGAGCCGTTGCAGGACCTTTTCTTTTCAACTTCGCCGTTGATGACATCATACGTAGAGGTGCAGAACAGTTTCCTGCGGATGTGATCCTAACACCATCAGGACGCTCCCTTGTCGACCTGGAGTACGCCGACGACATCGTGTTATTCGCTGAAAACAACGCAAAACTGCAAAGGATTGTGAACCTCGTTTCGAAGTATGCCGCAGCTTAAGGACTTCGTCTTCGTCCCGACAAATGCAAGCAGATGTGGGTCTCTCAGAGGCCTTCAACGGGAGTTTGTGTGGACGGACAACGTATCGAAATGGTGGACGATTTCTGTTATTTGGGCTGTTTGCTGAAGAACGATGGTAGTTATGCAGCGAATATTCGACAACGATGTGCGAAAGCTACGTCTGCATTCAATTCTCTAACCAATTATTTGTGGTCTACCACCATCGCGAAGGAAGTCAAGTTGCGCGTCTACTTATCCCTTATTCGCCCTATCATGATGTACGGATCGGAGACGTGGGCAGCACCGAAGACGCAGATGGAAAGGTTGGATTGCACAGAGAGGAAGCTTTTTAGGCGTTTGCTTGGATATTTCTGGCCGCGTGTATGCCATAACGAAGACCTTTACAAGGAAATCGACGCAGTACATGAACGCTTGACACGAGGGAGGTGCCAGCATCTCCTAACGCCATCTCAAGCAGCAATGGAAAGTCGACTTCGACTGCTCGGGCATATACTAAGAAGAACGCCGGATCGTCTCGTACAACACGCTTTAAGAATGCTTCCAAATCCTGTCTGGAAACGGCCTCCTGGGCGTAGGCGAAAGTTCTGGACGGAGGTGGTTAAAGAGGATTTGAAGTCACTCGGCATCGAGAGACAGTTCAGGCGCAATGTTTCGTTTTGCAGGAAACGGAATAGTGACAGCTGGATGGAATGTGTTCAAATTGTGGCTGAAGACCGTGAAAAATGGACGCGGCTAACTACTAGAACGGCACACCTCGGTGAAGATGCGGAATGACCGCGTCAGGCGAAAGCCAACCGATTAAGTCAAGTAATTCATGGTTCACACTGCCTAATGAGATGTGTAGAGCCTCTAATAAACCTCTCTCAGTCAATCAACGATCTTCCAAAACCATATCCCGTATTTTGGTTATGATTGTTGGTGTTGATGGGCTTTTTGGACGTCCTTCAGGTGGACCGTCTTCAAGGCTTGCACGACCACGATTAAATTCAGCAACCCATCTTTCTACTGTTCTAATTGTAGGTGAACAATCATTATATAGTGGAGTCCACCAAGAGTGTCTCATTTGTTTATCAATAAGAAGCGGTCGGCTGGGGATCAATGTGCATGAATCCCTTACTAGCACGCTCGATGCCGATTAAGCGAGAGCGGTATACTTATGTCGAGTCATCGAGTCTTCATCGAGTCATTCGACTACTCGATTATTCGAAATTTTGAAAAACCGAATTAGTCGAAAACTCGATTATTCGAAATTCCTGAAAATCGAGTTAGTCGAAAACTCGATTATTCGAAATTTTGAAAAATCGACTTAGTGGAAAACTCGATTATTTGAAATTTTGAAAAATCGACTTAGTCGAAAACTCGATTATTCGAAATTTTGAAAAATCGACTTAGTCGAAGACTCGATTATTCGATAGACCCGAACAGTCGAATAAATTCGATAGTCGACTGTTTCGAGTCAAAAAAATTCTCCGTCAGTTAAACTGTTTCCAAATACAGTTGCAGACCATGCACCTCATTTGCCGCCAGTTGTTATTTGGTCATAGGTCTCGAATGTTCTAGTACTGCTCGCGACCATCTTTTTCACTTACTGCCGGCATTGATTTACGCCAAAATTCCTCAATCTCAGGTGTGAGCATACCGATAAACTCATCAGAGATAACAAGACGGTCGCGATAGGCTGGAAATTGATGCATGACGGTCAATTATTTCACCTTGCTCGAGAAAAGAGGCTTGCATGAGTTTTGAATACATTGGGACCAGCGGAACGTCGCAGTGCAACCGAAACTTTTGGTTTCCAAATTTGTTTTTGATGCTAGGCTCTATCCTCTTTTCCCTTACAAGGGAACCACAATAAGTTATAGTGTCCATTCCAAATGAAATGTACTATTCTAGAACCATTTTCGGACGAAAAGGCCGAAAATGCCAGTGGCAGCTGCCTAGATGCACTCTGAAAAAAAGTTATGAGCATTTTTCAAGCTTCGCGGCAACGTAAGGGTACCCCCATGGAATTTTTAAGGTGTTTTTAGATTTTTTCTTCGGATTTTGCTATGTAGGGTAATCTGGGGTGCTGAACACGAATCTGGGGTTCGCTTGTGAAATTTTGAGGTTTACTGTAGGTTACGATAGGTGACATGCCATTTAGGAGGCAAAACCTACCTCAATATTCCGATATTCGACAAATGGACATCGAATTCGTATTCAGCACCCCAAATAACCCCCACATAGAAACTTTGACACAAATCTGAGACTTTGACCAAACTACCGTATACTCACCGTAATCTACCACAAGCTGTCAAAAATCGATAAACTGACAACAGATTCGTGTTCAGCACTCCAAATAACCCCCAAAGAAATAATTTGAGCATGATCTATAGTAGCACTCCGGAAATCGTCAAGTCTCGATTTGCCATAAAATTCTAAAATTTTTTAGTCAAATCTGGAATATTTTTCTTAAACGCTTCGAGAGCCCTCTAATTGGTATAAATAAACGCCCAAACAAAAATCCGTAAAGTTCAGAACGCTGTTAGTCTGCGCAAAGTTCGGAAAATGTTCCCTCACCCTAACTTTGCTTAGTGGGGTAGTTCTGGGCGCTGAACACGATTATGAGGTCCGTTTCCCGATTTTCGAAAAAATCATGCGCTTTTTGGAGGGTACAATAAGTACGAAAATCAGAGAAAAAATGCCTATAACTTTTTTCAGAGTGGGTCTAGGCAGCTGCGATGGGTATATTCGGACTTTTCGTCCTAAGATGGTTCTAGAAAAGTACATTTCATTTCTAATGGTCACTATGACTTATTGTGGTTCCTTTGTTAGAAAAAATGTGGGAGATACAGAAAACAAACAGTTTGTTTTGTGGCAACAGAAGCACAGCTTCGCAGATGCGGAAGAAGGGCTGCTCTCTCCGTCGAAGAAATCGGGCAAGAAGATGAAAAAGGCCGTGAAGGCTAAAAAGACGGAGAAAACGGCTGAAGTCTAGCCGAAGAGGCTGAATATGATGACGGAGATTTCACTATGAGTTTGGATGATCTAGGAGTAGACTACGATTTGCCCTGGCTATTATTGTTGAACTCAGCTCCGGCTTTTTCCATGGTTATCGTCTCCAAAGATGAATTCTGATTGTTCATCCACTAAATGATCTCGTTGAACCGTATTTCTCTCCTATATAAAATTTTTTGGTTTTCTGAAGCTTTTGGAATTTGGTAGATGGATATTGCTAATCGACATTAATGCATGAGTACTGGTTTCGGCCGTCTTAATGTGCGAAGATGGCGTCTTTCATTGCCAGATATACTTTTATCAATGTCTCGAAGCAGAAGAATGTGGTATGCTCAAAATAGTCGAGATAAGGTGCTTCAGAAATTCAATTGTTGAAAATTGAGTTAGTCGAAAACTTGACCATTCGATTATTCGAAAAATCGAGTCAATTCGACTACTCGATTATTCGAAATTTTGAAAAATCGAGTTAGTCGAAAACTCGATTATTCGAAATTTTAAAAAATCGACTTATTCGATAACTCGATTATTCGAAATTTTCAAAAATCGACTTAGTCGAAAACTCGATTATTCGAAAATTTCAAAAATCGGCTTAGTCGAAAACTCAATTATTCGAAGTTTTCAAAAATCGACTTAGTCGAAAACTCGATTATTCGAAAAAATTTTCGAGTCGCCGAAGTATAGAGAGCGGTTATGCTGCTACGAGTTTCATGTTCATTGATCTCCAATTGACCGCTTATCATTGATAAGTAAATGAGAAACTCTTGGTGGACTCCACTATACACTTTTAACAGTCGTTCGTAAATTTCTTTTGGTGCTGCGGTTGCCGGAGAACTCACACCCGAGCGCACCCGAGACAGCGCGATGACGTCATAGGCAGAGGCGAGCGTCTAGTTGTCGTGCACTCTCTCTCTTACCTTCGCGGCGTTCACCCGGGAGGGCAAACGGGAGAATACCAGGGATGAAATGAGCCACTAAATACATCGCAGGGTGTGAATATCAGGAGTGCAGGATGTAAGGCCGGAATCATACTTCCAGCGACGAGCGATGCGTCGCAATGTTCGCAATCCATATCGACTGAAAATCGATATGCCCGATATGCACTGTCGCCATCGCTGATCGCGGGAAGTATGGTTCCGGCCTAACTGGTTACAGAAAGGCTAATATGGATGCCACTAAAGCTATATAGTATCTTAAATGTCGTATAATTAACTGAATGGATTGCCTCTCCTCTAGAATCGCAAACTTTTCATATTCATGCTTCAATTCTAGGGAGTCATTCAAGTTAACTATACGTTCACGAGCCTGATATCGAGCGATTATTATAGGGTGAAAGGATGGTCATATTTTGCTGGTATTGTTGTTTCTTTAGCTTACATACATGGACTCTAAACTACATCATGTCTTACCAAGCGACGAAGCCTTACACTAAATATTATAATTCCAGTCGTCAAAAGTACGAAACTTATCGAAACTCACTGTATACCCGTGTATTTCAAAAGCACGTTTTCGTATTGAAGCCGGCCAAGCGTAATGAACTTCTCGGAACACCTGTAGTTCAAATATGAGCTATAAACAATGCATAAGAAGTTGAGTCCACTTCAATTTTTTCATGGAATGGCTCTGGTTCTATAACGGCTATACAGAAGGGTAGACATGAATGAAAGGACTGTGGATTAGCTCATTGATGTATTGTTAAAGGCAGCATACACGCTCACAAACATAGATGATATAACAGCATAAAAAGGACCGCCTGGCCCCTACCATGTCGTCAACGGCTTATGAAGCGCTGAAAACCATCCAGGTTGACAGAATTCGAGCATTCCGGTCTCGAAAGCCTGTGGAACCCCACCCCTACGAATAACAGAATGTAGAGTGAGGCATTTGGAAGGATTTGATCATTTAGAGTGATAGCACTATCAAATGAGAGTCTACGAGAGAAACAGTTTGATTTCCCTGATTATAACTTCTTTACATACCGATTCATTTCCATCCACTTTCAAGAATGCCGCTCTAGTCCGGCTGGTTTAAAAAATGAAGCATTTCATCAGTAAACAAGCATGTTATATTCAGGTAAATAGACTTTCTCTCGTAGACTCTCATTTGATAGTGCTATCACTCTAAGTTATCAAATGCTTTCACATGCTCCACTCTTCATTCTGTTATTCGTAGGGGTGGGATTCCACAGGCTTTCGAGACGGGAAGGCTCGAATTCTGTCAACCTGGATGGTTTTCAGCGCTTCATACGCCGTTGACGACATGGTAGGGGCAGGCGGTCCTATTTATGCTGTTATCTCAACTGTGCTTATCTGGGTCAAATTCCGGTCCGCAATTGCGTCTCGACACGCTTTGCGGCCGCGCGCTTTCGAGTCGGAAGAGTTTCCAGCGCCGCAGCTGCCGATCTGTTGACTCTAGGTGGGTTTTAGAAACTAGAAACTAAACAAAATTGAAGAATACTGCATAAAAAAGCCATATCGAGTCAGCTTAGGAGCTGGAAACTCGATTGACTCGAGCGCGTGCGGCCGCGAAGTGTGTCGAGACGCAATTGCGGACCGGAATTTGACCCAGATAAGCACTATACCATGTTTGTGAGCGTGTATGCTGCCTTTAAGCTGTTCTTGTAGAACACTGTGCCTAAATTTTCATCTCGTTGTCTTTTATTATTTAGATTTAGAAGCCAATAGATCAGATGACTTATGTAGTAAACACTTGTTAAAGTTGTTCTCGTTAGGTCGTCGTTATTTGCCTTTTACTCCACTATGCTAGAATTTGTTTAGATAAATCAGGTTACGCACCACTCTAAAACAGCACGCCTACTTCTATCACATGTGAAAAGTGCTCCAACTAAAGCGTAATGAGCCCTTCGAACGACAAGAAAATAAGAATTTTATCACTGCACGATATTCAATTTTTTCCATTGCTGTGACACGGCGACACTAAATGGCTTGCAAACAAAGAATGAATTGACAGATGGAAATGGAACTTCACATACGATCATATGAAGAGTGTACCAACAAAACAAAAAAATTTTGGGCTACTAGCAACGCCCTCTCTTATCGAACAGCAAAACTCGTTCAACAACCGGGTACTTCCTATTGGAATCAAATGAAGAGAAGCAGTTTTCTTCATTAATTGTCGCATATACGCACTATTTCGTATATTTTTCTGATATAGCCAACCGTTTCGTCAATAGTTTGTTTGTTCGCCTAGTCGACAGTTTAAAGGCAGTGTTCATGATAAAAAATCGTATTATAATTTTTGATGTTTTTGGGTAGGCAAGTAAACTAAGAAAAGGTTAATAGTTAAGAGTCCCTACAGAAAACTCAAATGCCGGCAAAAACTGTAAAAAAATCTCTGAAGAAATTGATTGTGCATGTTTGTGTGTTCCGGGAGAGTGCGTTCAACGCATCGAACCTGACGTCGGAGAAATGGTTTCGCGCTTCAAAAACTTAGGGCAAGTGGCTTTGCTTACTGTTTCCTGTACCGAAAATTTTTCAAAAATAAGAGGGGTGCTAGAATCCTTCGCGATGAAGAATATTCGATTATTCGGTGGCGGTTCAAAAAAAAACGGTAACGTCCTATAACAGGACAACTGATATAGGACGGCGCGGGTGGCCCAATGGGACGGTTGGCCCACGAGATTTTCACCCACTTCCCGACCGTTTTTCGTGCACTTACGTTCTCACTGTTTTACGGAGGACCCAAAGCTTACGTTCAAGCTGAAAAGGGCAGCTTTTTCATCGTGAAAACTGCTTTTAATTCAATCCCAAAGAAATAGAATATGCTAGCTGAAGTAAACCAGCTTTTTCTGAAAAGTAGAGGGAACGGCGAAAATTTTTTTGACTTACTCGAAAAGTCTAATTAAAAAAAAATCGAAAAATGACACGAAAGTCGATTGAAGAAGTCGACTTTATATTTGTATAATCGAATATTCGAAAAGTGCCGAATTCCGAATAATTCGAAAAGTTGAATATTCGAAAACTTCAAAATTCCGAATTATTCAAAAAAAAATCTGAAAATGTAAAAGGATCTGGCGCACCACGTATGTAGGTGTGAAAACTTTCACGGCTGTCGCTGAGTTTTCACCAAATCCGTTCTAACTAAATCATGCAAAGACGGCTACGTTTCTGAGGCGACCCAAAAATAGCTGGCCGCAAAATTGGGTTACCGTTTTTCGGTAAATGACCAAAGTCTACATATGAACACCATCGCATAGAGTTTATATAAGTAAGGATTATGAAATTGAAATTTCGCACTTTGGTTGTCCAAACATTTTCAGTCTCCCTGCATGTAATCACTGAAGGCTTGTAAAGTTGATTCAGGGAAATTGCAATATTGGTCTATTCAAAGTTAGGTATTTTTTGATGGTACATGTAGGTTCTCGGAGTTTAAAATGCAATAATCAAAATTGATGGTTCATTTTGTGAGCGAAGAGCTAAAAATCATGCCGTATTGCTTAGAAGTACAACAAAGCGGGTCTCTCATGTTCACGCTACGATGAAGAAGAAGAGCAAAGTCGATTCTCTATGTACATAAGAAAAAGGAGCACGACGAAAACCTAAACCTTAAGAGAGGAAATGACAGGGAGCATTAGTTTCGGCTTTTCTAGCCGTAAGGACGTGAATAAAATTTGGATAAGCGGGAGTGTCAAGGACCGAAACATAAAAAATGTAGTCAAATGCGAGGCTTGTCTGCTAAGAGAAGACGGTAGGGCGACATACTCAGGCAATTCATCTTCCTCGATTCATATTTCCACCCTAAAAACCTAGCCTTTGCCTCATAGTTACAGAATCATCGTTTCTGCTGCAATATCTCCCATTCTCAGAGCTTTATAAAAGATGGCCAAGTACAAAAGTGAACGAGAGCTATCCTAGGGCTTCTCAAGTTGCATTCGAGAAGACGTCCCCGCTGAAAGAGACAATGCGGCAGAAGCAAAGCGTTTTTAATTCAGCAACTTAAGCATAGTAATTTGCTATAAATACAGTGTCCATAATGAAGAAACTTACTGTTTTTTTTTCTTGCAGAAAAATGAACTCTGGGTCTTTTTCAGAATAGTGGGAAGCAAACAATCATGGAAAAAGGTCAGGAGGTGGGTGAAAATCGCAGCCGACCTACCGGACTAGCCCGCCCAGGACACACATATGTACATAGAAGTGTTTCAGTCCAAGGGGCTGATGTTGTGCTATTTGTCTCAAAAACTCGCAATATACGAACATGCGTATCGAAAACTCCATAGGTTCGGTTGAGTTTTTGGAAAAAGAAATAGAAAGCCTATTCACTTTGCTGACATTCTCTACTCCGTGGTATGTATTACCTGCGCTAAGAGAAGCTTAGGAAAAGTATGAGACGGCTTGATCCTGAGCACTGTCTTTAACGTTTCTGAAACTACTTAGGCTGACAGCTGGATTGACACATATTTGGATATCTCCAGCGAAATGCACTTTGCGCCGCATATGCGTGCTTGAGACGTTTCAGAAATTCATTCTTACTCCTTCGAGCAAAAAGAGTCCTCTGCTATATACAATCATTGACTAGTGCCTCAGAGAATATCCCTGCTACTTGGCTGAATTAGGCTAGAGGCACCTAGTGAATCCGGAACTACGTGAGCATATTTTCTGGTGGCGACATCGTTCTAAAAAGCCGCAACTCAGACAGCTCAGCGAAGGTAAAAACAGCGGAAAGCTTCCATGAGTGAGGAGGATAAATATTGTGCTAGACGCATAGAGTCTCCCCGTAGTTTTTAGTCTAGTGAGTGGAGGGTGCCGCAGAAGTACAGTCGGCATCAGTACTAGTGATACGTGGCGATTCCTGTTGAAGGTTGGAGCAAACTCGGCGCTATATGCTATTGCATAGGTGCACCGACTTTGCGCCATGTTTCAAATGTAAATTATCACTAGGATCCATGCCAATTTTCAATCGCCGCGCGTGTTCGAAACCCCGTTGACCTGTGGTTTCACCAACACCGCACGTCTAGCCGCATGCAATGATCGCGCCTGCTCCATTTACTAGACGAAATCTTATATGGAGACCATAAGGAGTACATATAACTTGTATGAACAAAAATGAAATGCCACATGAATCAAACATTTCACGCTCTTCATTATTGGACTCTGGGTGACATAAGGCTCAGTCCATGTGTGGCGAGAGCGTGCGATTACGCAAAATCGAAGGTCATCCTGAGCATACGATTCGCTAGCCGCCCACAGGCGCTCTTTCTCGCGCGCCCTCGCCCGTTCGCTCTCGCGCGCCTACGCCAGCATCATGAAGCAAGCAGCAAGTTTCAAGCTTACTGCTTTATCACTAAAGGCAGGTGACATTCAACCTGTATCAAAACTACTGTACTTGGTTCTCAAAATCCCACCACGGAAGTCGAAAACCGTGGGAAATCATGACCTGTTGCGCCGACTCGAGCGATTGATCACCCGATCGAACGTTTTCAATCGAATCAACACGAGGTAGGGGGTGTATGCCTATGTTAATTTGCGGGCGCGGGCTGCTCCAGCGTTGAGGAACGGTGAGAGGCGCACAACAGCGAGAACGCCCGCTCTCGCGACGTATGGACGCTGCCTAAAGACAGGATCTCTCCCATCGTAATCGATAGGCCATGCCAGCGATGAGCGGAAGAAAAGTGTGGGAACTCCAAAACCTGGTTTCGGATTTTGCAACAAAAAAATTTTGGCGGGCAGCGCACTAGAGGGAATTCCTTCCGAATAAATATTGAAACTCTGGTGTGAGTGCCGTTCAAAATATCAAATCCTGTAAAGTGATACACATAAACAGTGGATTCTGACCATATACACAGCTCTGCACAAGAGGTGACATGGTTTTTTTTTCAGGAAACTGTTTAATATGTTCACATTTCGATGTAGATTTAGAGGAACATGTCGAAGTCTAAATATATATGATATAAGAAACTTGAAGGTATAGTGAAACTTGACTTTTAATGCACAGCTTCTCAAATGTGGGAATCAATATCAATTTTGAAGCTTCATTCAAATGAGGGCTACCTCCTCAAAACATAGCCATAAAACTCCATAACCCATGGCCTTCGTTTTCCATCCAAAGGCTCTCTTGTTGAGCGAAAGCTAGTTCTTATGACTTAAAGGCAGTGATCGCGATGAAAAACGTTATCGTAAAAACTACAAAAATCAGCTTAGATTAAAAACAGCTCAAAAACTATGAAGGTAGCGCGGTGAAAAACGGGTTAGAATTAGAGTTATTAAGACCCTAAGTTTCCAGTTCGTGCACACGTGCACAGAAAGATCACAGTCTCATGCCAAGCAACCAAAAATCATCGACACTCAGAGGAAGAAATAAATGCAAATTTACCTAATAAAAACAGTTGAGCAATGAAAGCAAGCACTCCAGTCAATGTTTTTGACTGGATGTGTACATAAATCCGGAGGTTCATTGATTGAAATTCAATTTCAAGCCGGCTGATGTTCCTGATAATAGAGATCATCGATGCCGATGATGTGGGGTATGCTCGTCCACCATCAAAAGACAAGAAAGTTCAGGCTTCAAATTTGGCCCAGAACAGCGTTTTTTTCGCGATTTTTTCTCATAGGTTCTACTACTCTATACCCAGAAAAGGTTTCAGTGAGGGAAAGAAGACGAGCACATTTGAGCGCGACCACTGCCTTTAACCCACAATGGATTTGCAATGTTGTGTTTCTAATAAGCCTCAAATGGGTGTGAATGAAAAACGACAAAACTCTTTCGATGGGAGAACATTCTCACTCAATCGTTTTCGAAGCTCTTTTCTAGTTTTAGTGTGTAGTGTGTGTAGTGCAGATGAAACAAGAATTTTCGCTAAATTTGCAATTTCTTCAAATTATTTTTCATCCAGAAAATTCAGAGCACTAAATTTTGTGATTAAATTGCTCCCGCCGCGAAGCGCCCCAGGACATACATATGTAAGCTCTGGCAAATCCCTAACGACCTGTCGATTTCGATTATCACCAGCAGCGGAGCGGTGGGCTTCTGCGAAATATAACTAGTGATAAGGAGTTTCCGACGAAAAAGCCACCGCTCCGCGCTGTGATAACCGAAAACAGGAGTTTACTCGAAATGAACCAGAGTCTACATACCCTCTACTTCCCCACAGCTCGCACTTAGTTTGGCTGCAGTTCGGACTGCGATCCGCGTGTGCGCTGCGGTTCGAAGGACAGTTCGTGCTGTGGGTGGCCGTTTGTGGGGGGCAGCCACTCTGAAGTTTTCGTTAATGTTACGAGCAGGTTAAAATGCTGAAATCATGTTTCGATGAGCCTTATGAGCTTACAGAAACTTGCGGTTTAGTTATTGTTAGTTACAAATAGCGCTATTCGGCAGGCAACCTAGTAGACGTCGGAAGCGTGACAAATATTTGCAGAAACAACTAACTGAAAGGCTTTTGCAACCTCTTCCTTTATTGATCAGTTTCATCGTTTTCCACTCTTCACTTTGCTCGTGCGTTACACATCCTTTCTCAATTTTTTCTTCTTTGCTTGTCAAATTTCTTGCTAGAAACCTGTTATTGTTTGCGCTAACTTCGAGGCGAGGTAGCAAGCACGAGTAAAAAAATAAAGCAGCGTGTTCAGAAGTCGGATTTTAACGGCTTATGCTATATCCCGTTTATGCTTTTTCCGTTCAGGTGAACGTGAAAAAATGAAAGAAACCCAGGACAAAAAAAGATAGCAAAATAAGAATCCCTTCTGGAACCCGTGCTAAGTACCTAAGACATCGTGCGCTCTCAAAATGAC
Source organism: Aplectana chamaeleonis (assembly GCA_029168955.1). Lineage (NCBI taxonomy): Eukaryota > Metazoa > Nematoda > Chromadorea > Rhabditida > Cosmocercidae > Aplectana > Aplectana chamaeleonis. The sequence goes on along the minus strand of JAPDOI010001285.1, from coordinate 36,928 downwards.
TCAATTCTTAGGCTAAATCTCTAGATTGGGGCTAGCTGAGATCATCAAATCTAGCACATCTGGGTCGATAATCCGTGAGGATGTCTAATAATTTCCAAAAGAATAACAGCAAATCTCTATTGGAAAATTATTTGGTGGTTTTCTAACTGATGATATTATATTATACTTATGATATAGTTATCAACTGATGATATTGTTTTATATTAGATAGACAATCTGAATATCCTTATCAAAAAAATTTCGCATGAAGATTAGAGTTGCTACAATACATTTCTTGTACCTTATGGCTATTTTGGTTTTACAAAAAAGTTTTCGGGCGATAATTTAAGCTTTCATGCTTTGCAAAAAGGTTTCGAGTAGTTTTCCACGACCTTCTCTTCGTGGCGAACTAAAGATGTTTCCAAGTGATAAAACAGCGGCATTAGTAAAAGATCGAAGTTGTTCTTCACTGCCACAAAATCCCCTTTTGAAAGAAGATGATGGAGCAGTCGTAGAATATACGAGGAACAGAGAGCCGTGCTCACAGCTACAGCCAAGATTTATTGCCAAAGTAGCCACGGTACACGTCAGCGGATGGAGAAGATGTGAATCGCATGTTCTACAAAATGCTGCGTAATACCGTAGAAAGCGCACTTCTAAGCAAACTTCTGCTCTCCTGTGGCTGTGTTAATTCAAATTGGCACAAATGGTTAGCATCTGAATGAAGAATATATGTACAATGAAGCAATAATATTCCAAGTCACAGTTTATAACAGCTTTTGGTGACTGAGATGGGTTAATTTTTACAAAGTTGATGCTAGATTAACTGAGGTTTCTTGAAAAATAATTTCCCTATCTATTTAGTTATTTTGACAAGGCGTGATATAGAACTCGATTTCGCCCTTTAAACAAAGCTCCTTATCACTGCCCGTAAAACTTGTTCTCTGTAGAAATTTGCATTTGAGTAAAGAGTGTGGTAGCAGTAGAGAATGATTACACTATGTAACACGATTTCTGTTCCTAGCTTCTGAGTGTTATATTTCAATTGCTTTTGTCCAAAGTATGTAAAATTACTTCATTGAGAACAAACTTTGCTTACACTACAATAGCACGAAGAAAACACGTTTTTTGTGAAAATAAAAAGATTTCTATTATTTTTCGGCATTATGAACAGGTAAAAACAAAAATGCACAATTCATCTTCACGATTATTTATTACTTTATCAAACAACCGACCCTAAGTTTTTTTTAGTTTTTTTGAGAACAAAATCAATACTTTGCAAAATAAATATTGCTGATTAGTGGTTTGTTTCGAGTTTTCAACTAGCCAAATAGGCGTTTCAAGTTTATCGCACAAAGATAAAGTTTTAAGAATCAAAGTTTGTGAAAAAATTGCTATATTTGCTCTATTGAAGGAATCCCGTGAGTCCTTGTGGCTGTCATCATCTAGTGCGAATAGAAGCCGAATGTTTTTCCATTCGAGGTAGATTAGGCGACTCTAAAGGAGACGAGTATCGACAGATATAATTATTCACTTCTGCAATTGCACTAGTTATTGAAAAGCAAACTTCTAAAAATAAAAAGTTTTACGGGAAGCAATAAAGAGCCTGGGTCAGTAGGAGAGACCGAATATAATATTACGCCTTGCCAAAACAGCGTGAACAGAGAAGAAAAAACTTTTTCTTCAAAAACCGCAGTGATTTCTGCATCAAGTGCTCACTGTGCTCACCTTGAGTGGTGATTCAGTCAGGTTTCAACACTTTTATGCTCCTGTGATCGGTTTTAACCGCTACCAATACATAGATGCACATGCAAGTAACTAACACGCGGGTGTAACCCCGCGCCCGTTGTCGCAACGCGAACCCCGCGGCGCCGCGACCTAATGGCCGCGGCGGAGGGTTCGCGTCGCGATCAGTCCATCGCGGCGGGACACTAATAGTTGGAATCAACATTTTAGAGAGTTACAGAACAGTTTCGAAAATGTTGCGAACACATTAGGGCATGAGGCTGCGCAACTTACGATCACGATTTCAACAACTTACGGAAGACTTCGGTAAGTTGTTGAAATCAGTGTTCGCAACATTTCTGAAATCTTCAGAGCAGGTGGCCATCAATCGATGCAACACGAATTTTCGTCGTCTCAATCATATGTTTTAGCTCGGTGACGAGCATTTTCGGCGCTCTTCCCATATTGTTCTCGGCTAATCTCCCGATTTCAATAGTTTTTGCTGCTCTATCCGATCTCTGCTCTAAGTTTGGGTGAGTTTTTTTACTGCTTTCATTGTTTTAGGAGTAATTAACATTTTCAAATATATTTTTATTCGTTCATTCGGTAATTTAATTTTGTCTTCATTCGTTCGTCATTCATTAACTTTTTATTTACTTAGGAACTACTATTTTTGTTTCTTTACACAATTATTTAACCCTTTGAATCTATAAATTGTTCATTTACTTACTCAATATTTGGTTTATTTGCTGTATTAGACATTTGAGTGTATCCACTTGATTATTTCGTTTGTTATTACCTCACTCAGTTATTACTAATCAGCAACTTATATATTCAAAAAATTATTTGATAAATATTGTTTGAAAATTACTTATGGGGACTTAGTTCAATTTTCGGGCTTCCAATAGTTACGCTACTGACTGGAAAGCGGAAAATAATTTTAAATGATCATTAAGTAGTAAAGAATAACTTCGATTTCAGGGTTGCTTCTTTTCATTCGACTAACTCTTTTTTATATTCTCTACCTTGAATCGGAGGCGACTTGTTTGAGCTTGTGTGCGCTTAAGAATTGTATTGTCTAAACTGACGTCATGTTCTTGCATTTGATTTTTCTCAGTGTATCATTAATGCATATCATTCTGTTTTCGCACACGTTTCCGAGTTTAGCAGCCGTTTTCACGATTACCTGAAATGTGAACTCCCTGCTTACGCTTACGAGAGCGATGCTGAATTTGTTGGAATTGCTACACTTTCAAGGTAGAGAATGTAAAAAAGAATACCAAAAATCAGTCTAAATAGAGCAAGCTACCCTATTCAAAATTATCAAGAAAATTTTGACAAATATCTAACAAAATATTTGAACTATATGAAAAATTGTTTAGTATTTGATGAACAAGGAAACAAGAAACGGAGTAATCAAATTAATTTATTCAAATGACTGAGACAGCAAATAAATTAATGAGCAAATGCATTGAAATCTCAATAATAAATAAAATAGTAAATGAATCAATGAAAAACGAAATCATGGAGTAGTTACCGAGAACCAAGTTAATAAATGAATAAAAATATATTTGAAAAACTTAATCCTCTACTAATAAAGAACCGAAAAAGAAGGAGGAGCGGAGGCTGCACTGGAACTCGTCCGAAACTTAGCGTCGACCCGCAGTTTCGATTGAAAAAATGTTGGCGCGGACGAGTTCCGGCATGTAAAAAATAAAAGTCCTTTAAATTTCATGTACATTGGCATTGGGGCGCGCCAATGAACTGTACAAACGAGTTTTACATTGTTTTGTACGTAAGGTACGTACCACTTCTCGAATTCGACGCCCGAGCTCTAAATTTCTTTTTTTTTTGCTCTCAAGTTTTATAATTTTTGTTTCCTTCTTGTTTCCTTAGGTTCTCAGTGGCTGAAATTCGTTTTATCGCAATTTTCGTGATTCGCCACTTCTGTAACTATAATATTTCTGTCACTATATTTCAGATTTTCACTGGGGATCGGATTCTATGCAAGCGGTGGTTGCTGTGCCAATTCCGTGAGATTCCGGCCTTAGCTTGATGATCTCCCAGCCGATGCAATAATTATTGTCCTCATAATCTGGCTGAATGTCCTTTTCAAGCACATCTCGCCAGGTCAGTCGGTCAGCTTTCATCGACTGCTATTTCTTTCCAATTCTTGTTTTTATTTATTTTTTGTTCTGTTGGGGTGTTACTCATGGCAGCTTGTAGAAGCATAAGAAAATCTGAGAAAGACTGGTGCTTCTGGATTGGGCCCGTCTTCTGGAGGGGGAGGGGGAAGGAGATGAGGTGCTATTGCAGCGGGGGGACCACTGTTGTATAGCACTTGACCACCCCCATATTTTCGTGCCGCAATGACTCTCCTGATTTTGGCAGGGGAGGGAAATCCCGGGTATGTGCTCAACTTTAGTGCGGCACGGTAAAATGAGCGCGGCCAAGCGCATCGCGCCATAGTGCCCCCCCGCTATGATGGCACCGGAGATGGCACCCTCTCGGAGGTCCCATCTTCCTACCGAAAGTCGGGGAAGACTTCTTGTGCGGGTAGAAAACGCGCGCAACGGGAGTTGAAATTGAGCAAATATTTCGCAACCATGCCCTGGTTTCGCCCACCCGAGGTTCTAACCGTTTGCCAAAGGTAGGGAGGGGTTTAACACCCGGGTACCCGGAGTTTTAGTTCGTCCATTCTGAGTTCCAACCGAATTGCCCTCCTAGGATTTGGCCTCACGGGAATATCAGCCTACACCCGGAGATTTCCTCCTTTGCCCACAGTGCAGCCGCAGGCTGCACCGTTCTTTCGGGGTTTCAACCAATTTGCATCTCCTAGAATTCGGCTTCACGGAAATATCAGCCCACACCCGGGGATTTCCTCCCCAGCCCATAGTACAGCCGCAGGCTGCACCATCCTTTGTGGGTTGCAACCTATTTGCTCCTCCCAGATTTTGGCTTCACGGGAATATCAGTCCACACCCGGGGATTTCCTCCCCAGCCCATAGTACAGCCGCAGGCTGCACCGTCCATTCTGGGTTTTTACCAATTTGCACCTCCCAGAATTTGGCTTCACGGGAATATCAGCCCACACCCGGGGATTTCCTCCTTTGCCCACAGTGCAGCCGCAGGCTTCACCGTCCACTCTGGGTTTTGACCAATTTGCACCTCCCAGAATTTGGCTTCACGGGAATATCAGCCCACACCCGGGGATTTCCTCCTTTGTCCACAGTGCAGCCGCAGGCTTCACCGTCCACTCTGGGTTGCAACCAATGTTCACCTCTGGATTTCGACCAATTCGCACCTCCTAGAATTTGGCTTCACGGGAATATCAGCCCACACCCGGGGATTCCCTGCACTGCCCACGGTGCAGCCGCAGGCTGCACCGTCAATTCTGGGTTTCGACCAATTTGCACCTCCTAGAATTTGGCTTCACGGGAATATCAGCCCACACCCGGGGATTTCCTCCCCTGCCCATAGTGCAGCCGCAGGCTGCACCGTTCTTTCGGGGTTTCGACCAATTCGCGCCTCCCAGATTTTGGCTTCACGGCAATATCAGCTCACACCCGGGAAGTTCCTCCCCTGCCCACAGTGCAGCCGAAGGCTGCACCATCCATTGTGGGTTGCAACCTATTTGTTCCTCCCAGATTTTGGCTTCACGGGAATATCAGTCCTCGCCCGGGGATTCCGTCTCTGCTCGCAGTGCAGCCGCAGGCTGCACCGTCCATTCTAGGTTGCAACCGTTTTGCCCCTCCCAGATTTTGGCTTCACGGGAATATCAGCCCACACCCGGGGATTGCCTCCTTTGCCCACAATGTAGCCGCAGGCTGCACCGTCCATTTGGCTTCACGGGAATCATAGCTCACACCCGGAAAGTTCCTCCCGTGCCCTTAGTGCAGCCGTAGGCTGCACCGTCCGTTCTGGGTTGCAACCAATATTCACCTCTGGATTTTGACCAATTCGCACCTCCTAGAATTTGGCTTCACGGGAATATCAGCCCACACCCGGGGATTCCCTGCACTGCCCACGGTGCAGCCCCAGGCTGCACAGTCCGTTCTGGGTTTTGACCAATTTGCACCTCCTAGAATTTGGCTTCACGGGAATATCAGCCCACACCCGTCCATTCTGGGTTTCGACCAATTCGCACCTCCTAGAATTTGGCTTTACGGGAGTATTAGCCCACACCCGGGAAGTTCATCCCCTGCCCACAGTGCAGCCACAGGCTGCACCATCCATTGTGGGTTGCAACCTATTTGCTCCTCCCAGATTTTGGCTTCACGGGAATATCAGTCCACACCCGGGGATTTCCTCCCCAGCCCATAGTGCAGCCGCAGGCTGCATCGTCCATTCTGGGTTTTGACCAATTTGCACCTCCTAGAATTTGGCTTCACGGGAATATCAGCCCACACCCGGGGATTTCCTCCTTTGCCCACAATGTAGCCGCAGGCTGCACCGTCCATTTGGCTTCACGGGAATCATAGCTCACACCCGGAAAGTTCCTCCCGTGCCCTTAGTGCAGCCGCAGGCTGCACCGTCCGTTCTGGGTTGCAACCAATATTCACCTCTGGATTTTGACCAATTTGCACCTCCTAGAATTTGGCTTCACGGGAATATCAGCCCACACCCGGGGATTCCTTGCACTGCCCACGGTGCAGCCCCAGGCTGCACAGTCCGTTCTGGGTTTTGACCAATTTGCACCTCCTAGAATTTGGCTTCACGGGAATATCAGCCCACACCCGTCCATTCTGAGTTCCAACCGAATTGCCCTCCTAGGATTTGGCCTCACGGGAATATCAGCCTACACCCAGGGATTTCCTCCCCTGCCCACAGTGCAGCCGCAGGCTGCACCGTCCATTCAGAGTTCCAACCGAATTGCCCTCCTAGAATTCGGCTTCACGGGAATATCAGTCTACACCCGGAGATTTCCTCCTTTGCCCACAGTGCAGCCGCAGGCTGCACCATTCTTTCGGGGTTTCAACCAATTTGCATCTCCTAGAATTCGGCTTCACGGAAATATCAGCCCACACCCGAGGATTTCCTCCCCAGCCCATAGTACAGCCGCAGGCTGCACCGTCCATTCTGGGTTTTGACCAATTTGCACCTCCCAGAATTTGGCTTCATATGAATATCAGCCCACACCCGGGGATTTCCTCCTTTGCCCACAGTGCAGCCGCAGGCTTCACCGTCCGCTCTGGGTTGCAACCAATGTTCAGCTCTGGATTTCGACCAATTTGCACCTCCTAGAATTTGGCTTCACGGGAATATCAGCCCACACCCGGGGATTCCCTGCACTACCCACGGTGCAGCCGCAGGCTGCACCGTCAATTCTGGGTTTCGACCAATTTGCACCTCCTAGAATTTGGCTTCACGGGAATATCAGCCCACACCCGGGGATTTCCTCCCCTGCCCACGGTGCAGCCCCAGGCTGCACAGTCCGTTCTGGGTTTTGACCAATCTGCACCTCCTAGAATTTGGCTTCACGGGAATATCAGTCCACACCCGGGGATTTCCTCCCCAGCCCATAGTGCAGCCGCAGGCTGCATCGTCCATTCTGGGTTTTGACCAATTTGCACCTCCTAGAATTTGGCTTCACGGGAATATCAGCCCACACCCGTCCATTCTGGGTTTCGACCAATTCGCACCTCCTAGAATTTGGCTTTACGGGAGTATTAGCCCACACCCGGGAAGTTCCTCCCCTGCCCACAGTGCAGCCACAGGCTGCACCATCCATTGTGGGTTGCAACCTATTTGCTCCTCCCAGATTTTGGCTTCACGGGAATATCAGTCCACACCCGGGGATTTCCTCCCCAGCCCATAGTGCAGCCGCAGGCTGCATCGTCCATTCTGGGTTTTGACCAATTTGCACCTCCTAGAATTTGGCTTCACGGGAATATCAGCCCACACCCGGGGATTTCCTCCTTTGCCCACAATGTAGCCGCAGGCTGCACCGTCCATTTGGCTTCACGGGAATCATAGCTCACACCCGGAAAGTTCCTCCCGTGCCCTTAGTGCAGCCGCAGGCTGCACCGTCCGTTCTGGGTTGCAACCAATATTCACCTCTGGATTTTGACCAATTTGCACCTCCTAGAATTTGGCTTCACGGGAATATCAGCCCACACCCGGGGATTCCCTGCACTGCCCACGGTGCAGCCCCAGGCTGCACAGTCCGTTCTGGGTTTTGACCAATTTGCACCTCCTAGAATTTGGCTTCACGGGAATATCAGCCCACACCCGTCCATTCTGAGTTCCAACCGACTTGCCCTCCTAGGATTTGGCCTCACGGGAATATCAGCCTACACCCAGGGATTTCCTCCCCTGCCCACAGTGCAGCCACAGGCTGCACCATCCATTGTGGGTTGCAACCTATTTGCTCCTCCCAGATTTTGGCTTCACGGGAATATCAGCCCACACCCGGAGATTTCCTCCCCAGCCCATAGTGCAGCCGCAGGCTGCACCGTCCATTCTGGGTTTTGACCAATTTGCACCTCCTAGAATTTGGCCTCACGGGGATAGCAGCCCACACCCCGGGATTTCCTCCTTTGCCCACAGTGCAGCCGCAGGCTGCACCGTTCTTTCGGGGTTTCAACCAATTTGCATCTCCTAGAATTCGGCTTCACGGAAATATCAGCCCACACCCGGGGATTTCCTCCTTTGCCCACAGTGCAGCCGCAGGCTTCACCGTCCGCTCTGGGTTGCAACCAATGTTCAGCTCTGGAGTTCGACCAATTTGCACCTCCTAGAATTTGGCTTCACGGGAATATCAGCCCACACCCGGGGATTCCTTCACTGCCCATTGTGCAGCCGCAGGCTGCACCGTCTATTCTGGGTTTTGACCAATTCGCACCTCCTAGAATTTGGCTCCACGGGAATATCAGCCCACACCCGGGGATTTCCTCCCCTGCCCATAGTGCAGCCGCAGGTTGCACCGTCCTTTCTAGGTTGCAACCGTTTGGCCCCTCCAAGATTTTGGCTTCACGGGAATATCAGCCCACACCCGGGGATTTCCTCCCCTGCCCACAGTGCAGTCGCAGGCTGCACCGTCCATTCTAGGTTGCTACCGTTTTGCCCCTCCCAGATTTTGGCTTCACGAGAATATCAGCACACACCCGGGGATTCCCTCTTCTGCCCACAGTGCAGCCGCAGGCTGCACCTTTCATTCTGGGTTTCGACCAATTTGCATCTCCTAGAATTTGGCTTCACGGGAATATCAGCTCACACCCGGGAAGTTCCTCCCCTGCCCACAGTGCAGCCGCAGGCTGCACCGTCCATTCTAGGTTGCAACCGTTTTGCCCCTCCCAGATTTTAGCTTCACGGGAATATCAGCTCACACCCAGGGATTTCCTCCCTTGCCCATAGTGCAGTCGCAGGCTGCACCGTTCTTTCGGGGTTTCAACCGTTTTGCAGCTCCCAGATTTTGGCTTCACGGGAATATCAGCTCACACCCGGGATTTCCTCCTCTGCCCACAGTGCAGCCGCAGGCTGCACCATCAGTAATGGGTTGTAATCTATTTGCTCCTCCCAGATTTTGGCTTCACGGGAATATCAGCTCTACACCCGGGATTCCGTCTTCAGCTCGCAGTGCAGCCGCAGGCTGCACCGTCCGTTCTGGGTTTCAAACAATGACCAATCTGCACCTCCTAGAATTTGGCTTCACGGGAATATCAGTCCACACCCGGGATTTCCTCCAGCCCATAGTGCAGCCGCAGGCTGCATCGTCCATTCTGGGTTTTGACCAATTTGCACCTCCTAGAATTTGGCTTCACGGGAATATCAGCCCACACCCGTCCATTCTGGGTTTCGACCAATTCGCACCTCCTAGAATTTGGCTTTACGGGAGTATTAGCCCACACCCGGGAAGTTCCTCCCCTGCCCACAGTGCAGCCACAGGCTGCACCATCCATTGTGGGTTGCAACCTATTTGCTCCTCCCAGATTTTGGCTTCACGGGAATATCAGTCCACACCCGGGGATTTCCTCCCCAGCCCATAGTGCAGCCGCAGGCTGCATCGTCCATTCTGGGTTTTGACCAATTTGCACCTCCTAGAATTTGGCTTCACGGGAATATCAGCCCACACCCGGGGATTTCCTCCTTTGCCCACAATGTAGCCGCAGGCTGCACCGTCCATTTGGCTTCACGGGAATCATAGCTCACACCCGGAAAGTTCCTCCCGTGCCCTTAGTGCAGCCGCAGGCTGCACCGTCCGTTCTGGGTTGCAACCAATATTCACCTCTGGATTTTGACCAATTTGCACCTCCTAGAATTTGGCTTCACGGGAATATCAGCCCACACCCGGGGATTCCCTGCACTGCCCACGGTGCAGCCCCAGGCTGCACAGTCCGTTCTGGGTTTTGACCAATTTGCACCTCCTAGAATTTGGCTTCACGGGAATATCAGCCCACACCCGTCCATTCTGAGTTCCAACCGAATTGCCCTCCTAGGATTTGGCCTCACGGGAATATCAGCCTACACCCAGGGATTTCCTCCCCTGCCCACAGTGCAGCCGCAGGCTGCACCGTCCATTCAGAGTTCCAACCGAATTGCCCTCCTAGAATTCGGCTTCACGGGAATATCAGCCTACACCCGGAGATTTCCTCCTTTGCCCACAGTGCAGCCGCAGGCTGCACCGTTCTTTCGGGGTTTCAACCAATTTGCATCTCCTAGAATTCGGCTTCACGGAAATATCAGCCCACACCCGAGGATTTCCTCCCCAGCCCATAGTACAGCCGCAGGCTGCACCGTCCATTCTGGGTTTTGACCAATTTGCACCTCCCAGAATTTGGCTTCATGGGAATATCAGCCCACACCCGGGATTTCCTCCTTTGCCCACAGTGCAGCCGCAGGCTTCACCGTCCGCTCTGGGTTGCAACCAATGTTCAGCTCTGGATTTCGACCAATTTGCACCTCCTAGAATTTGGCTTCACGGGAATATCAGCCCACACCCGGGGATTCCTTGCACTACCCACGGTGCAGCCGCAGGCTGCACCGTCAATTCTGGGTTTCGACCAATTTGCACCTCCTAGAATTTGGCTTCACGGGAATATCAGCCCACACCCGGGGATTTCCTCCTGCCCATAGGTGCAGCCAGCCGCAGGCTGCACCGCCCCTTCTGGGTTTTGACCAATTCGCACCTCCTAGAATTTGGCTCCACGGGAATATCAGCCCACACCCGGGGATTTCCTTCCCTGCCCACAGTGCAGCCGCAGGCTGCACGGTCCATTCTGGCTTGCAAACGATTCGCCCCTCCCAGCTTTTGTCTTCACGGGAATATCAGCTCACACCCGTGAAGTTCCTTCCCTGCCCACAGTGCAGCCGCAGGCTGCACCTTTCATTCTGGGTTTCGAACAATTCGCATTTCCTAGAATTCGGCTTCACCGGAATATCAGCCCACTCCCGGAGATTCCCTCACCTGCCCATTGTGCAGTCGCAGGCTGCACCGTTCTTTCGGGGTTTCAACCGTTTTGCCCCTCCCAGATTTTGGCTTCACGGGAATATCAGCTCACACCCAGGGATTTCCTCCCCTGCCCATAGTGCAGTCGCAGGCTGCACCGTTCTTTCGGGGTTTCAACCGTTTTGCCCCTCCCAGATTTTGGCTTCACGGCAATATCAGCTCACAACCGGGAAGTTCCTCCCCTGCCCACAGTGCAGCCGCAGGCTGCACCTTTCATTCTGGGTTTCGAACAATTTGCATTTCCTAGAATTTGGCTTCATGGGAATATGAGTCCTCGACCGGGGGTTTCCTCCTCTGCTCACAGTGCAGCCGCAGGCTGCACCGTTCTTTTGGGGTTTCAACCGTTTTGCCCCTCCCAGATTTTGGCTTCACGGGAATATCAGCTCACACCCAGGGATTTCCTCCCCTGCCCATAGTGCAGTCGCAGGCTGCACCGTTCTTTCGGGGTTTCAACCGTTTTGCCCCTCCCAGATTTTGGCTTTACGGCAATATCAGCTCACAACCGGGAAGTTCCTCCCCTGCCCACAGTGCAGCCGAAGGCTGCACCATCCATTGTGGGTTGTAACCTATTTGCTCCTCCCAGATTTTGGCTTCACGGGAATATCAGTCTACACCCGGGGATTCCGTCTCTGCTCGCAGTGCAGCCGCAGGCTGCACCTTTCATTCTGGGTTTCGAACAATTCGCATTTCCTAGAATTTGGCTTCACGGGAATATCAGCCCACACCCGGGGATTTCCTCCTTTGCCAACAATGTAGTCGCAGGCTGCACCGTCCACTCTGGGTTGCAACCAATTTTCACCTCTGGATTTTGACCAATTTGCACCTCCTAGAATTTGGCTTCACGGGAATATCAGCCCACACCCTGGGATTCCCTGCACTGCCCACGGTGCAGCTGCAGGCTGCCCCGTCCATTCTGGGTTTCAACCAATTTGCACCTCCTAGAATTTGGCTTCACGGGAATATCAGCCCACACCCGGGGATTTCCTCCTTTGCCCACAATGTAGCCGCAGGCTGCACCGTCCACTCTGGGTTGCAACCAATTTTCACCTCTGGATTTTGGCTTCACGGGAATATCAGTCCACACCCGGGGATTCCGTCTCTGCTCGCAGTGCAGCCGCAGGCTGCACAGTCCATTCTGGGTTTCAACCAATTTGCATGTCCTAGAATTTGGCTTCACGGGAATATCAGTCCTCGCCCGAGGATTCCGTCTCTGCTCGCAGTGCAGCCGCAGGCTGCACCGTTCTTTCTAGGGTTGCAACCGTTTTGCCCCTCCCAGATTTTGGCTTCACGGGAATATCAGCCCACACCCGGGGATTTCCTCCTCTGCCCATAGTGCAGCCGCAGGCTGCACCGTCCTCTGGGTTGCAGCAATTTTCACCTCTGGATTTTGACCAATTTGCACCTCCTAGAATTTGGCTTCACGGGAATATCAGCCTCACACCGGGATTTCCTGCACTGCCCATAGTGCAGCCGCAGGCTGCACCGTCCATTCTGGGTTTTGACCAATTTGCACCTCCTAGAATTTGGCTTCACGGGAATATCCGTCCTCACCCAGGATTTCCTCCACACCACAGTGCAGCAGGCTGCACCGTCTTTGGGTTTCCAACCGATTTGCTCCTCCTACAATTTGGCTTCACGGGAATATCAGCCCACACCCGGGGATTTCCTCCCCTACCCATAGTGCAGTCGCAGGCTGCACCGTTCTTTCGGGGTTTCAACCGTTTTGCCCCTCCTAGAATTTGGCTTCACGGTAATATCAGCCCACTCTCGGGGATTTCCTCACCTGCCCACACTGCCTGCAGCCGAAGGCTGCACCGTCCATTCTAGGTTGCAACCGTTTTGCCCCTCCCAGATTTTGGCTTCACGGGAATATCAGCCCACACCCGGGGATTCCGTCTCTGCTCGCAGTGCAGCCGCAGGCTGCACCGTCCATTCTAGGTTGCAACCGTTTTGCCCCTCCCAGATTTTGGCTTCACGGGAATATCAGCCCACACCCGGGGATTTCCTCCTTTGCCCACAATGTAGCCGCAGGCTGCACCGTCCACTCTGGGTTGCAACCAATTTTCACCTCTGGATTTTGACCAATTTGCACCTCCTAGAATTTGGCTTCACGGGAATATCAGCCCACACCCGGGGATTCCCTGCACTGCCCTTAGTGCAGCCGCAGGCTGCATCGTCCATTCTGGGTTTTGACCAATTTGCACCTCCTAGAATTTGGCTTCACGGGAATATCAGCCCACACCCGGGGAGTTCCTCCCCTGCCCACAGTGCCGCCGCAGGCTGCACCGTTCTTTCGGGGTTTCAACCAATTTGCTCCTCCCAGATTTTGGCTTCTTGGGAATATCAGCTCACACCCGGGGAGTTCGTTCCCTGCCCACAGTGCAGCCGCAGGCTGCACTGTCCATTCTGGGTTTTGACCGATTTGCACCTCCTAGAATTTGGCTTCACGGGAATATCAGCCCACACCCGGGGATTTCTCTGCTCGCAGTGCAGCCGCAGGCTGCACCGTCCTTTCTAGGTTGCAACCGTTTTGCCCCTCCCAGATTTTGGCTTCACGGGAATATCAGCTCACACCCGGGGAGTTCCTCCCCTGCCCACAGTGCAGCCGCAGGCTGCACCTTTCATTCTGGGTTTCGACCAATTTGCATCTCCTAGCATTTGTCTTCACGGGAATATAAGCCCACGCCCGGGAATTTCCTCCTTTGCCCACAAGGCAGCCGCAGGCTGCACTGTCCATTCTGGGTTTCGACCAATTTGCATCTCCTAGAATTTGGCTTCATGGGAATATGAGTCCTCGACCGGGGCTTCCTCCTCTGTTCACAGTGCAGCCGCAGGCTGCACCGTCCATTCTGAGTTTCAACCGATTTGCACCTCCTAGAATTTGGCTTCACGGGAATATCAGCCCACACCCGGGGATTTCCTCACCTGCCCATAGTGCAGCCGCAGGCTGCACCGTCCATTCTGGGTTTCAACCAATTTGCATGTCCTAGATTTTGGCTTCACGGGAATATCAGCCCACACCCGGGGATTCCGTCTCTGCCCACGGTGCAGCCGCAGGCTGCCCCGTCCATTCTGGGTTTTGACCAATTTGCACCTCCTAGAATTTGGCTTCACGGGAATATCAGTCCACACCCGGGGATTCCGTCTCTGCTCGCAGTGCAGCCGCAGGCTGCACCGTCCATTCTAGGTTGCAACCGTTTTGCCCCTCCCAGATTTTGGCTTCACGGGAATATCAGCTCACACCCGGGAAGTTCCTCCCGTGCCCTTAGTGCAGCCGCAGGCTGCACCGTCCACTCTGAGTTGCAACCAATTTTCACCTCTGGATTTTGACCAACTTGCACCTCGTAGAATTTGGCTTCACGGGAATATCAGCCCACACCCGGGGATTCCCTGCACTGTCCACGGTGCAGCCGAAGGCTGCACTGTCCTTTCTGGGTTTCAACCAATTTGCATTTCCTAGAATTTGGCTTCACGGGAATATCAGTCCTCGCCCGGGATTTCCTCCTCTGTTCACAGTGCAGCTGCAGGCTGCACAGTCCTTTGGGTTTCAACCGATTTGCACCTCCTAGAATTTGGCTTCACGGGAATATCAGCCCACTCCCGGGGATTTCCTCACCTGCCCACACTGCAGCCGAAGGCTGCACTGTCCATTCTGGGTTTCAACCAATTTGCACCTCCTAGAATTTGGCTTCACGAGAATATCAGTCCACACCCGTGGATTCCCTCCCCTGCCCACAATGCAGCCGCAGGCTGCACCGTCCTTTCTAGGTTGCAACCGTTTTGCCCCTCCCAGATTTTGGCTTCACGGGAATATCAGCTCACACCCGGGGAGTTCCTCCCCTGCCCACAGTGCAGCCGCAGGCTGCACTGTCCATTCTGGGTTTCAACCAATTTGCACCTCCTAGAATTTGGCTTCACGGGAATATGAGTCCTCGCCCGGGAATTCCCTCCTCTGCCCACACTGCAGCCGAAGGCTGCACTGTCCATTCTGGGTTTCAACCAATTTGCATGTCCTAGAATTTGGCTTTACGGGAATATCAGTCCTCGCCCGGGGGCTTCCTCCTCTGTTCACAGTGCAGCTGCAGGCTGCACAGTCCTTTTGGGTTTCAACCGATTTGCACCTCCTAGAATTTGGCTTCACGGGAATATCAGCCCACTCCCGGGGATTTCCTCACCTGCCCACACTGCAGCCGAAGGCTGCACTGTCCATTCTGGGTTTCAACCAATTTGCATGTCCTAGAATTTGGCTTCACGGGAATATCAGTCCTCGCCCGGGGATTCCGTCTCTGCTCGCAGTGCAGCCGCAGGCTGCACCGTCTATTCTAGGTTGCAACCGTTTTGCCCCTCCCAGATTTTGGCTTCACGGGAATATCAGCCCACACCAGGGATTTCCTCCTTTGCCAACAATGTAGCCGCAGGCTGCACCGTCCACTCTGGGTTGCAACCAATTTTCACGTCTGGATTTCGACCAATTTGCGCCTCCCAGAATTCGGCTTCACGGGAATATCAGCCCACACCCGGGGATTCCCTGCACTGCCCACAGTGCAGCCGCAGGCTGCACTGTCCATTCTGGGTTTCAACCAATTTGCATTTCCTAGAATTTGGCTTCATGGGAATATGAGTCCTCGACCAGGGGAGTTTCCTCCTCTGTTCACAGTGCAGCTGCAGGCTGCACAGTCCATTCTTTGGGGTTTCAACCAATTTGCACCTCCTAGAATTTGGCTTCACGGGAATATCAGCCCACTCCCGGGGATTTCCTCACCTGCCCACACTGCGGGATTCCGTCTGATCGCAGTGCAGCCGCAGGCTGCACTGTCCATTCTAGGTTTCAACCGTTTGCCCCTCCCAGATTTTGGCTTCACGGGAATATCAGCCCACACCCGGGATTCCGTCTCTGCTCGCAGTGCAGCCGCAGGCTGCACCGTCCATTCTAGGTTGCAACCGTTTTGCACCCTCCCAGATTTTGGCTTCACGGGAATATCAGCCCACACCCGGGATTTCCTCCTTCTGCCCACAGTGCAGCCGCAGGCTGCACCGTCCATTCTGGGTTGCAACCAATTTTCACCTCTGGATTTTGACCAATTTGCACCTCAGAATTTGGCTTCACGGGAATATCAGCCCACACCCGGGATTTCCTGCACTGCCCTTAGTGCAGCCGCAGGCTGCATCGTCCATTCTGGGTTTTGACCAATTTGCACCTCCTAGAATTTGGCTTCACGAGAATATCAGTCCTCACCCAGGGATTTCCTCCCCTACCCATAGTGCAGTCGCAGGCTGCACCGTTCTTTCGGGGTTTCAACCGTTTTGCCCCTCCCAGATTTCGGCTTCACGGGAATATCAGCTCACACCCGGGAAGTTCCTCCCCTGCCCACAGTGCGGCTGCACCGTCCATTTTGGCTTGCAACTTATTTGCTCCTCCTACAATTTGGCTTCACGGGAATATCAGCCCACACCCGGGGATTTCCTCCCCTACCCATAGTGCAGTCGCAGGCTGCACCGTTCTTTCGGGGTTTCAACCGTTTTGCCCCTCCCAGATTTTGGCTTCACGGGAATATCAGCCCACTCCCGGGGATTTCCTCACCTGCCCACACTGCAGCCGAAGGCTGCACTGTCCATTCTGGGTTTCAACCAATTTGCATGTCCTAGAATTTGGCTTCACGGGAATATCAGCCCACACCCGGGGATTCCGTCTCTGCTCGCAGTGCAGCCGCAGGCTGCACCGTCCATTCTAGGTTGCAACCGTTTTGCCCCTCCTAGAATTTGGCTTCACGGGAATATCAGCCCACACCCGGGGATTTCCTCCTTTGCCCAACAATATAGCCGCAGGCTGCACCGTCCACTCTGGGTTGCAACCAATTTTCACCTCTGGATTTTGACCAATTTGCACCTCCTAGAATTTGTCTTCACGGGAATATCAGCCCACACCCCGGGGATTTCCTCCCCTGCCCACAGTGCAGCCGCAGGCTGCACTGTCCATTCTGGGTTTCAACCAATTTGCATTTCCTAGAATTTGGCTTCATGGGAATATGAGTCCTCGACCGGGGGTTTCCTCCTCTGTTCACAGTGCAGCTGCAGGCTGCACAGTCCTTTTGGGTTTCGACCAATTTGCGCCTCCCAGAATTTGGCTTCACGGGAATATCAGCCCACTCCCGGGGATTTCCTCACCTGCCCACACTGCAGCCGCAGGCTGCACTGTCCATTCTGGGTTTCAACCAATTTGCATTTCCTAGAATTTGGCTTCATGGGAATATGAGTCCTCGACCGGGGATTCCCTGCACTGCCCACGGTGCAGCCGCAGGCTGCACCGTCCATTCTAGGTTGCAACCGTTTTGCCCCTCCCAGATTTTGGCTTCACGGGAATATCAGCCCACACCCGGGATTCCGTCTCTGCCCACAGTGCAGCCGCAGGCTGCACCGTCCATTCTAGGTTGCAACTGTCGTTTGCCCCTCCCAGATTTTGGCTTCACGGGAATATCAGCCCACACCCGGGATTTCCTCCTTTGCCCACAATGTAGCCGCACGCTGCATCGTCCATTCTGGATTTTGACCAATTTGCACCTCCTAGAATTTGGCTTCACGGGAATATCAGCCCACACCCGGGATTTCCTGCACTGCCATAGTGCAGCCGCAGGCTGCATCGTCCATTCTGGGTTGCAACACAATTTGCACCTCCTAGAATTTCCTTCACGAGAATATCAGTCCTCACCCAGGGATTTCTCCCCTTACTCCATAGCCGCAGGCTGCACCGTCCATTTTGGCTTGCAACTTATTTGCTCCTCCTACAATTTGGCTTCACGGGAATATCAGCCCACACCCGGGGATTTCCTCCCCTACCTATAGTGCAGTCGCATGCTGCACCGTTCCTTCGGGGTTTCAACCGATTTGCACCTCCTAGGATTTGGCTTCACGGGAATATCAGTCCTCGCCCGGGAATTCCCTCCTCTGCCCACAGTGCAGCCTCAGGCTGCATTGTCCATTCTGGGTTTCAACCAATTCGCATCTCCTAGAATTTGGCTTCATCGGAATATGAGTCCTCGACCGGGGGTTTCCTCCTCTGCTCACAGTGCAGCTGCAGGCTGCACAGTCCTTTTGGGTTTCAACCGATTTGCACCTCCTAGAATTTGGCTTCACGGGAATATCAGCCCACTCCATGGGATTTCCTCCCTAGCCGAACGTCCGTTTTGGGTTTCGAGTAACTTGAACCCCACCGAATTCTAGCTAACAGTAAGGTGAGCCCACGCCCGGGGTTCTTCTCTCTTGCCGGTCGTCCATTTTAGGTTTCGAGTGACTTGAACCACACCGAATGTTAGCCAACAGTAAGATGAGCCGTCACCCGGGGTTTCTTTTTTGCGGAAGGCGGTGCAACCGAAGCAATCTTGCGACTTTGCGCAACGGGTGTTGTAAAATTTTTGAAAAGTTTTGTAAAAAAATGAAATGGAGGGGGTCGTAAACAGTTCGGAGAGAAAACTTGCCTTGACCACCACTATTCTGAATGTTTCCCAACTCTGTCATTCTCAAAAAGCTGAAAGAATTTTTCATTCCGTGCGGGGATCATTAAACATTGGAAAATTTCAAAAATTCTGGTGAACAAGGGTCGTAGCTCCGCCGAAAATTGACGCAACCACAACGAATTTCAGCCAATAATAAGATCACCCTCTACGCGGTGTTATCTAGACTTCTCTTTTCCAGAGCTTGCTTAGGATTGTGTCGTTAGGAATTCCATTCGGCATCTTCATGGGGCTAGCGGCATAGAAATAATTTGTTTCTGGTCGATGGGCTATTTACAGCCACGGTAATACACAAAGACAGCTCAAATTGAGTCTGTACCATGTCTACTTCTACTGTAGATTATTTTGGGATCATTCAGGTGCATTAGCTCTTTTCTCACTCTAACATGGAATGCATTTTCCGGAAGAAAATAAGGTGAACCCAGGGAGAACTACTGCAGACGAAACAGGATTTCACATAATTATGGAGCTGTTGAACTATTGCGGTCAAGGTAAGCCTTCTTTCGAAAATATTGGTTTTGGTATGCAGCCTGGAGAGGCACCTTGTTTCGAAAAATGGTCATAACAGTTTCTGACGTGGCCAAGCGTGCAGCTCCTGATGATGATTGACCGCATTTCTTCTTGTTTACTTTCACATTTTTTTGGTCAGAAGTGATAGTTAAGGGAACGGATTAAAAACTGGTAACGGCATGCCTTGCCTTATCCTTTCTAAAGCTCTCCGGAGGTAAGATGGGAATGAGAAGGAGGGAGAGAGAGGCAGGTGTCTGTGGGGGAAGGGGGTTACGGGCAGTTCGCTCAGAATGCGACTTTTCCGAGTATTGGTGTTACATAGAAAAATCATTTCTTGACATAGGCAGGGTTGAGCAGGCAGTTGCGTCAATTTTCGGCGGAGCTACGACCCCCCTGTTGACCAAAATTTTGCAAATTTTTCGTGATCCAACGATACTTCTTCCCACGCAAATGACTATTTCGAAGATGATTACTTTCACTCCGGAAATTTCACGACCCCTCCTGAAATTCGCATTTTTTCTAGAATCTTCCCAGTTTTTACGACCCCTTGTTGTGTCGAGTCACAACTATGTAAAGCACTGGACATAGGTTTCTTGTGATAATCCTAACCTGCGCGATTGCAACGCGGAGAGGAGGGAGGGACACAGGAAAGGAGTGTTGTGGTTGAAGCTAAAGCGCGCTGCATCAACAACCGCAGAACGGTTTAGGTGTTGTTAGAGTTCACACCATGAAAAGGTGTCCGGAGAGATTCTTGTGACCAGCAAGAGTCGGAGGGTACGGTTTCGGAACAGATTTGGGAATGTTAGTAGTTGGTGGTGTTATCGTTTCTAGCGAAAATCCGGTCCGCTTTTGCGGAGCACCCCTGCGGCAACTCAGGATACGATGATCGTCGTGCTGAAAAAAGGCTATTCGTGCCGGGGCCCATCATAATTACCATAGTGCTGCCTGATACAACACCCGCTGTCGCGAATGCGGACCGGAATTTCGCTTTGATAATGACAGTATGTTACTTCGACAATCTCAATCTATTCTTCTTCATGGATGACAAAGTTGCTTCTATTGGAAATATTAGAAGCTTCAAGGGAATGCATAAATTTTTTAAACATGCGACGCTCATTCCAGGTGGGTTAGAGACTGGTAATGTGGCATCAACGGAGATCATAATTTACGTGTAATCCAGTGATATATTTTTGTTTCCTCATTGTAGTATTGTGCATTTGGATAAATAATCAGAATTTGATTAAAGACATGTGCAATGGAACTGACTTTCCAGGGATTCCTCGTTCATGCTGAAGGTGTTCAGTTGGTTCAATCTGTTTCAATTCACCTCATCGCTTTGTAAGTCGTAATTCTCACGACTCATGGCGCGAGCGATGCTGCTTCTTACGTCATGCGCTTTCTCTCGCTGTCTCTAACGGAGCTGAGCTTAGAGACAGCGAGAGAGCGCATATGATGGGCTGAGGAAAGCAGCATCGCGCACGCCGCTTCACGCCATGAGTGGTGAGAATTACGCGTAGAAACCATGGAATTTCGCGGTTCTACAGCCTGTACATTCTTTGCGTCACACGATTACGCGACGTCGGTGGGTTCAGTCGGCACGTTTCGCACTGATCACTTTGGTTCCTCTTGGTTCACCTTTCTTTGGCGAAATCTCGGTGGACATACTGTACTTCTCTGGGTCAAAATCCGGTGCGCAATTGCGTCTCGACACGCTTTGCAGCCGCGCGCATCCGAGTCGGAAGAGTTTCAGCGCCTCAGCCGCCGATCTGTGTACTTTAGGTGGGTTTAGAAACTGTAAAGTAAACAAAATTGGCGAAAACTGAATAAAAAAGCCATATCGAGTCGGCTTTGGCGGTGGAAACTCGACTTAATCCAGCGCGTGTGGCCGCAAAGCGTGTCGAAACGCAGTTGTGGACCGGAATTTGGCCCAGATAAGCACAGTGTGTTCAGAGACTGCGATATGCACACACGGTCTGAGCTGGCGCAAACTACACTATCAAGAGGGAAACAAAACACCAGTGCGGTTCGTGCCGACTCTACCGGCCTAACACAGGGTCAAGCGAAATGAAGCGAATTCTACACACTGGTTGAAGGGGTGAGGTCGGCCATGCCGGCTTAGCGTTTGGGGAAGCTAAACGAATGCTAAATATATGGTCAATGGAGGGAAGCCGGCCTATAGTTGAGTGAAGTCATGCGAATCTACGCATTGTTAATGGAGAGGGAAGCCGGGCTGTAGTTAAGTCAAGCGAATTTCTATACATGGTTGAAGGAGGAAAGCCAGCCTATCGTTTATTCCAAGCCAACACTCCAGAGTCCGACGTCGTGGAAACTGTTTTCAGCAGAGATGCTTTGATTAAAGATAAATCGTGTTCACTGGCAAAACCGTTCTTTAGTAACAGAATCGTCCCATTTTCTGTTTCACCTGAATGGGCTAGCTGGAACAGGAACCACAGAACCGGCGGTGCCGGTCCGCCAGCTGCGCTGGCCGGCGCGAGCAGCTGGTTTATACACATGTACTCAGACGTTCTCTGTTGTCCACAGGACACGAATGAGATGTCACCTCACGCAATGCTCCCTGTAGACATCCAAAAGAGCGCCATGGATCGCCCCCTCGAGAACTGCCCGTCGGCCCTCTCCTTGGTGCCGTGGGCAACCTATCCGCAGGAACGCTTTTTTGTAGACATCCCATCGGAGGAGTGGTCTCCATCCCCGATTCACGTTCACATCCTATCAGCATCCTGTGGGCCTGATATTACCATCTGGCAGTGAAGCATCAACCGCTTTTTGACGTCACCCGCCATGGGGCAGCATACAAACTCACAAACATGGTGTGTAGATAACGGCATAAATAGGACCGCACGGCTCCTGCCATGTCGTCTACGACGTTTGAAGCGCCAAAAACCATCCAGGATGACAATATGTGACAATGTTTGAGCAATCTTGCCTTCCACGTCTGTATTTCCAATCCACCACGTTAGAGTTACGAGGTTAGAAAAATTTGAAACTTGAGAAAACATGATGATAAGATAGAGTGATAGCAACTATCTCATGGGAGCGCACGAGGAGAAATAAACGGATTTGCTTGAATGTAACATGTCTGCATACTCCATTAACTCTCGTCCATTTTGAGAATGCCGCTCTACTTTGGCTGACTTTTTGAAATGTTGAGTTTCTCTCGTGCATTCCCATTTAGTAATGCTATCACTCCTAACTTATCGCATGTTTTCTCAAGTTTCTTTTCTCATTCTCGTACTCGAATGGGTGGGAAAAACACTGGCGTGGAAGGCAAGATAGCTCAAAAATTGCCAAGTAATATTGTCATCCTGGATAATTCTTGCTGTCAAACTGCTGTATTTGATGACATGGTACGATCCGTGCGGTCCTATTTATGCTGTTATCTCGACCACGATTTGTGAGCGTGTATGCTGCCTTTTAAACTGGCGCTTATGCCTTCTTTCTCGAAACTTGATAATGAGGCCCTGATTTTCCTTATTTCAGTTCTAATCTAAGCGCAACGAGAGAAATGGGACCCTCTCGATCAAATTTTCTAGAAAAACTAACATTGGCGTGGATCCCAATGAGACTTTCGTTCCTCTTTGGAGGTTGGCGCAAACTCGGTGCACCTACGTAATAGCATATGACACCGAGTTTGCGCCAACCTTCGAGAGTAAATAACGCTGGGTCTCATTAGTATCTATACCGACGTTACATTATTTTAGTAATGATGTCATCATATGACAGTTAACTTGCTCTACTGCTACCAAATGAACTACTATAAGTTATACAAACCATTCCAAATGATATGTACTTTTCTGGGAGCCAGTTTCGGACGTAGAGTCCAAAAATATTATTTTCCGAAGCTGCCTAGAGTCACCTGGAAAACATTATAGCAGTTTTTTTTCTTTCTGATTTTTGTACCTTTTTATTGTACCCTCGAAAAACCGCATTAATTTTAGTGAAAATCCGGAAACAGGCCTCATAATCAAAGTGCTCAGGGCTGAAGCAACCGCCATAAGGCAAGATTTGGGTGACAGCATCCATTCTCCGAGCTATGTGCGAGGACTGATGGCGTTCTTGAATTGTGGCGGATTTTCGGTTCAGCGTTCAATTATATCAATTACGGGGTGAGAGAGCGTTTGGAATTTTTTTCCAGACGACTTTGACCGTTCAACCTGGGGGTGATTTGTGGCGCTGATCTTTACGAATCTGGAGGTTTACCTTGTTTACTTTCACATTTTTTTGGTCAGAAGTCACTTGGATTAAGGAACGGATTAAAACTGGTAACGGCATGCCTTGCCTTATCCTTTTCTAAAGTTCTCCGGAGGTAAGATGGGAATGAGAAGGAGGAGAGAGAGGTGCAGGTGTCTGTGAAGGGGTCTTTTACGGGCAGTTCAGCTCAGAATGCGACTCTTTCCGAGTATTGGTGGTACATAGAAAAATCATTTCTTGACATAGGCAGGGTTAGAGCGGGCAAAGTTGCCTGTTCAATTTTCGGCGGAGCTACGACCCCCCCTGTTGACCAAAATTTGGTGCAAATTTTTCGTGATCCAAACGATACTTCTTCCACGCAAATGACTATTTCGAAGATGATTACTTTCACTCGGAAATTTCACGACCCCTCCCGGAAATTCACGTTTTCTCTAGAATCTTCCCAGTTTTACGACCCTCATGTTGGTGTCGAGTCACAACTATGCTCAGCACTGGACATAGGTTTCTTTTGTGATAATCCTAACCTGCGCGATTACAACGCGGAGAGGAGGGAGGACACAGGAAAGGGTGTTGTGGTTGAAGCTAAAGCGCGCTGCATCAACAACCGCAGAACGGTTTAGGTGTTGTGTGGTTAGAGTTCACACCATGAAAAGGTGTCCGAGAGATTCTTAGTGACCAGCAAGAGTCGGAGGGTGCAGTTTTCGGAACAGATTTGGGAATGTTCCAGTAGTTGGTGGTGTTATCGTTTCTAGCGAAAATCCGGTCCTTTTGCGGAGCACCATAGCAACTCAGAATACGATGATCGTCGTGCTGAAAAAAGGCTATTCATTGCCGGGGCCCATCATAATTACCATAGTGTTGTCTTCGATACAACACCCGCTGTCACGAATGCGGACCGGAATTTCGCTTTGATAATGACGGCTGTATTACTTCGACAATCTCAATCTATTCTTCTTCATGGATGAGCAAAGTTGCTTTCTATTGGAAATATTGAAGCTTCAAGGAATGCATAAATTTTTTAAACATGCATTTCTCATTCCAGGTGGATTAGAGACTGCTAATGTGAGCATCAACGGAGATGATAATTTACGTGTAATCCAGTGATATATTTTTGTTTCCTCATTGTAGTGTTGTGCATTTGGATAAATAATCAGAATTTGATTAAAAAGACATGTGCAATGGAACGCTGACTTCCAGGGATTCCTCGTTCATGCTGAAGGTGTTCAAGGTTGGTTCAATCTGTTTCAATTCACCTATCTCTTTGTAAAGTCGTAATTCACCGACTCATGGCGCGAGAAACGATGCTGCTCACTTACGTCCATGCCGGCTCTCTCGCTGTCTCTAACGGAGCTGAGCTTAGAGACAGCGAGAGAGCTGTTTGTTTTTTGCCATGAGTGGTGAGAATTACGCGTAGAAACCATGGAATTTCGCGGTTCTACAGCCTGTACATTCTTTTGCGTCACACGATTACGCGACGTCAGTGGAGTTCCAGTCGGCACGTTTCGCACTGATCACTTTGGTTCCTCTTGGTTCACCTTTCTTTGCGGCGAAATCTCGGTGGACGCCACTGTACTTCTCTGGGTCAAAAATCCAGGTGCGCAATTCGCGTCTCGACACGCTCTTGCAGCCGCGCGCATCCGAGTCGGAAGAGTTTCCAGCGCCTCAGCCGCCGATCTGTGTACTTTAGGTGGGTTTTAGAAACTGTAAAAAGTAAACAAAATTAGCTTGAATAAAAAGCCATTTTTTAATCGAGTCGGCCTTGGCGGTGGAAACTCCGACTTAAGCCAACGCGTGTGGCCGCAAGAAGCGTGTCGAGATTTACGCAGTTATCGTTTCAGAATCAGCCTTACACCAGATAGCCCTGAGTGTTGTTCAGAAGATGCGTGCACAACGGTCTGAGCTGGCGCAAACTACACTATCAAGGGAGGAACCAATACACCAGTGCGGTTCGACCGACTCTGCAGCCTAGGGTCAAGCGAAATGAAGCGAATTCTACACATGGTTGAAGGGGGTGAGGTCGGCCATGCCGGCTTAGCGTTTGGGAAGCTAAACGAATGCTAAATATGGTCAATGGAGGAAGCCGGCCTATAGTTAGTGAAGTCATGCGAATCTACGCATTGTTAATGGAGGAAGCCGAACAACTAGTTAAGTCAAGCGTTAATTCTAACCTTATACATGGTTGAAGGAGGAAAGCCAGCCTATCGTTTGGCCAAGCCAACACTCAGAGTCCGACGTCGTGGAAACTGTTTTCAGCAGAGATGCTTTGGATTAAAGATAAATCGTGTTCACTGGCAAAGAGCCGTTCTTTAGTAACCAGAATCGTCCCATTTTCTGTTTCACCTGAATGAGGCCTTCAGCTGAACAGGAACCACAGAACAACGGCGTAGTGCCGGTCCGCCAGCTACGCTGGCCGGCGCGAGCCAGCTGTGGTTTTATACACATGTAGATAAAGTGCACGTTTTTCTACACTACACTATGCTCAGTTCATTGTCTTAACCTACTTTCAAACGCACTCACGGTTGGTCCACGGGCCACTAGTTACTCCAAAAACAATGAGAGTAGTAGAAAAACTTACCCAAACTTAGAGCAGAGATCGGATAGAGCAGCAAAAATTATTGAAATCGGGAGATTAGTCGAGGAAAAACATGGGAAGAGCGCCTTGAAAAATATAATCACTGAGCTAAAACATAATTGAGAC
Organism: Aplectana chamaeleonis; assembly: GCA_029168955.1. Classification (NCBI taxonomy): domain Eukaryota; kingdom Metazoa; phylum Nematoda; class Chromadorea; order Rhabditida; family Cosmocercidae; genus Aplectana; species Aplectana chamaeleonis. Next base: position 10,851 of record JAPDOI010001285.1, on the reverse strand, counting down.
GACGAAAATTCGTGTTGCATCGATTGATGGCCACCTGGCTGCCCTACAAACAGCCACCCACAGCGCGAACTGTTCTTCGAACCGCAGCGCACACGCGGATATCGCAGTCCGAACTGCAGCCAAACTAAGATTACGAGCTGTGGGGAAGTAGAGAGGGTAGAAGTGTTGTCCAGTCCAAAGAAAGGACTAAAAACACTTCTGTGGGCGAGTTTTTGTTTCTACAAGCGAATAAAGTTGAAATCTCAGATCTAAGCCAAGCGGATTTTTTTCAGTAGAACATACATATGTACAATACCGCCGCTATCCAAGGGAAAAAATGGGCAAAGTGGGCAACTAAAGCGTCTTCCGTCCACAACTCGCCTCAAAGTGCTCCGTTTTCAATTTCGAAAACGCCAAAATGTACAGCATGTCGTGGTCTAGTTGATCGTGTGGAAATATTTTGCGAAAATTGAGAGCAACATTATTTTTGGAGGCAGAATACATTTCCATTTTGACCATGCTAGAGATCGCGTACGGTTGTCTCTGACCGAATGGGCTCGTTATCTTGTATTGATAACATTATCAAATTCATAACTAACTCCATCTTTGAAAAAAAGCTTTTTTATATGGTTTCCAATTTTGTCTCACATAGTTAGATGGGTTGTGGCACAGTGAACATTTTTAGCGGTCCTTTTCGAAAATAAAAACGGAGCACTTTGAGGCGTGTTGTGGTCGAAAGACGCTTTAGTTACCACTTTGCCATTTTTTCCGCTTATTATGCATGTTTGCTTTTCACTCCTGCTTTATTGCAGAACGGTGTGCTGTCACCCCAATCTATGTATGGTTGCAAGTCTGTTAATAGTCTGTCAAGAGGTAACCAAAAATTCTAGCCCTCCGTGGTCAGTAAACTGAACCACATTTATTCGGGAAGGGAAAAGTGACTGTAAGGTTGGGCTGTCAGAATTCTGATTCATTCAGGAAAGGCCAAACTACACAAGAGGTCTCTTTTTCCAAAGCAGTGCGGTGCGAAATCCTAAACAGCAGTCAGATTAACCCTGAAGGAGCGTCCGTTTGATAAAAAAACACCATTGGTTTGTTTTTTATCGATCCCACGCTTAGAACCAAGTGGAGGCAGCTGGCAAAACTTCAGACCTCAGCGTTTCGTGTCTATAGTACTATGAACATACATATGTATAGCCATGTGAGAGTACAATGCTTTGGTACGAGAAGGTGTTTTACAGGTCCATCATCTAGCTTGAGGAACAGAAGCGCCACGACAATCTCAGGCATTCCACAAAATGAGTAGTTTTCATTTCAAAGAAGTCTTCCAAGGAAAATAAAGCTTTACTAGGAAGTTTAAAGCGCAAAATGAGTCCAGATGTTGAATTTTCTCGCGTTTGTGTGCCACACCAAAAACACCAAGATAGGCTTAAAGGGCGGAGTGTTGTATGCCCGGGGTTTTCAAGCTACTTTTTCTCTGGAAGTTCGGGAGTTTGGAGTGACCTTTTTGCCAGACACATTTCACAATGTTCGTTGGCCTACTGGCGCAGCGTAGTTAGAAAATCGGGTACCATTACGAATTTCGCGCGCAAGCTGCCACTGAGCCAAACCAGCCGATGATAGTTAAACGAATGAGTTAAAAAAACCCGCGCTTAAGGTTTCCGTAAAAAAACACTTGAGCTGCTTCCAGAACAACTCTGTTGGGAGAGAAAAACCGCGGAAAGTGAGATGAGAGACTTCTGGGCTTCCGTGAAGACGTTCGGAGGGCTTCGTTCTGCGAAAGCTAACCGCGTGACAAGGCGCTTTCCGTGAAAAGGGTAGTGCTACTCAAATCTCACCTTGAACGCGGTGTTTCACGATGAATATCGCACTCGAGTTCTACCCAAAAATGGGATTGTATGATCGTGAGGTAACTAGTAGTCAAAAAACAGCGAAGAAAAACGTTCAAAATGAGCTGAAATAACGGTTTCTAATGTTTAGAGGCATGGACGAAAATCATGGGCCCCGCGCGATTTCCGCCAGCGCACGCTAATCGCGAAAATCTGTGCGAATCGATCATGCTAATCGCAGCAGAGTTGCATGGCAATTTGCCATCGAAACGTGTGCGGCGCCACAAGCTCGTCCGAATGGGAGGCGCACTGCGATAACATTGAAGGCCGTTTTTATCGAATACCTGGCCCGTTTTCGCTGCTTTCTTTGACCTATCATGAAACATCTGCCAACTTATGTAGTGTGAACCTCGATATCGAGATTTGTCGTGGACACTGCCTTCGAAGGCAGTGTTCACGGTGGAAAATATGTGTTAGTTTCCACTAGGGAATGGGCAGTGGTGGGGGAACACTGCAGCGTTAACGTCGAAAGAATGCATGAAAAAGAGCCAGGAAGAGCACCAGAACGCCCGAAGTTGCCACTTTGAGCGCAAGGAAAACTCAAAAAGCGCAATACCCCTCTCAGACGTTAGCAAATAAAAACCCGAGATTATTGCAAACATGAAGGAAGTACTGTTGAGCGAGCTAAACACGCGGACTGCATCACGTGGTATCGTAACTTCATAGCGCTTAATTCTTTCCACGCACAAAAGTCGCGTAAACAAGAGAAGATCTATTTTAGCCTAGAATCGGAGCTTTCGCGTTTTTTCTAAGCATGCCTAGCTACATATATAGGGCACCTGACCCTCCGTAAACCGTGGAGATATTGAAAGTGAAATCTATCGTGAACACTGGCTCTAAAAGTCAGCTAACTAACGAGACGTTTCGCAAAATAATCACTTAACTTAATTAAAGGCACAAGGTCACGATGAAGAACTTTGAAAAACAGCTGAAAATCGAAAAATCTTGACAAGTCAGCTTAGAATTCAAAAACAGCTGAAAAAACTATAGAGGTATCGCCGGTGAAAAACGGGCTAGACGGGCATTAGGGAGTTAGAGCTATGGCCCAAAGAAGCCAATTCCAGATGCCACCACGTGCACACATGGCGCCGACGAAAAGATCGCAGTCTCATGCCGAGCAGTCAAAAATCATCGACATCTCATGAGGAAAGCAGTCAAAATCTATCGATGAATACAAATTCACCTAAGGCTAGAAAGTAATTGAACAATGAAAGAGAAAGCACTTCAGTCAATGTTTTTTGACTAGATGTGCACATTGAAAATCCAGTCAATGTTCGTGGATCTAAGATTCACATTTCAAATCCGAAGGCTGATGTTCTGTTATATGAGAGGGTCATCGATGCCGAAGTGATGTTGAGTGACTCGTCCACCTTGCAAAAGACAATAAGACAAGTAAAAGTTCATTGGGAGGGTGTTCCAATATTCAAAAGAGCCAATAAATTCCTGGCCTCAAATGAGTGTTTTTGGTATTTTTCGGCTTATGTAGGTCCTACTACTCGAGACCCAGAAAAGGGTTCAATAAGAAAACGACGACAAGCATATTTGATCGCGACCATCTGCCTTTTTAAAGGCAGGTCTCGGCGATAAAAACGACTTACGAGCTACACATCTTCACGTGAATGTCAGATTTGGTCATCACAAAAAGTAAACTAAGTAAAAACCCGGAAATTGCGCGGTAATAACGCTCAAAAACGAAGTATAACGGCTAATTACCGGCGATCAGCCCCGTCCCCTAATTAACGAGATTTTCATTAATGCTTGTTTATGCATCTTTTATTTTGCTGTTAAAGTAGTCAGTATTCTCCAGAAAAGCTCAAAACTTACTTTAGAAGCAAAATAAAAGTTGAAAAAACATGCATTTACAGAAATATCGATAATTGGAGGAGGGAGGACAACCAAGCCATATAACTTGTTTCTGAGCGTTTTTTCTCCAATTTTACTTATTTTCAATTTTTTGTGATGTAGATCTACCATTCCATATTTCTTTTTGTGATGGCCAGAATCTGCCAATTTTTACTTGCAGAACCCCGCTTTCTTTTAGAATTGAACAATAAATGTCCAGATCTGATATTCCATGGTGATAGCTCAGAACAACCGGGATTTTAATCGAGAACCCTGGAGAGCACTTTAAGTAGAATTGAAATAATAAATGTCCGAGTGCTCGTTGAGAACCAGACCTTCAGAGGGAGGAAAGAGCTACAACCATGGTAGGCTTCAAGTTTGGCCTCCTGAAGTGTTACGGCGACTGCTTTCTAATTTCTGATCATCGGCATGATAGAATTATGGACGACGTAGCCTTTCGTTGTTATCCCAGAATCAATCTAGCAGCGCTTAAATCTCCACTCACCACATCAGCTGAACATCTGGCGGAAATCTTAACTGCGGACTTTCCAAGCAGCAAAACGTATTATGGTGAATTCCCATTTTATTTTCTTTCAAGTCTGGATGAGATATTCCAAAACCAACACCTCATAGCGTCCGAGCCTAATTACCGTAACATTGGACCTCATCATATTGCCTTCCCGCTCAATTGGCGCTCAACTTTGACCGAGCGTTCAAGCACTTGACCAGTCATATTGCCTCCCTAGAGGAAAAAGAAATCTCGAGCGTCTCACATGCTCAAGTGGGCTTTACTTTATAATGAGTAGAATGGCAAGTGTCAGCATCATTGAGTACATCATTAGTGCATAACTTACATCACAAAAAATGTGAGTTCTTCTGATCAGGTCGGAAGCAATCTCCCCCATTAATTTTTTTACTCATTTTCACCTTCGTGATCGCCACATCTACCACTCTGCAGGGGATAAGCAAACAAATGATTTTATCGAGAACCCTGCCTTTATGGCAGAGTGGTAACACCGGCGAATTTTTGCCTCGGCGTGGCACACATATTGCAGAATGGGGATTACGCAGAGCGAGTTGAGTGTGGCGACGTATCGCCAGCATGGGGCAGCGACGCGATTTCTCTCGCAAAAGTGTTTCCCCGCGCGACAGCTGGTTTCCTGACTTTCGGAGCTGGGGCAGCGACGCGATTTCGGAGCGACGAAAGTGTTTCAGCGAGCGGCGGCTTAAAAATGGTGCACGACTTTCGGAGCGACCACTTCGACCGCCGGCACGGAACACCACCGATGATCAATTCGAGCTTGATTCTGCTCTTCCTTGAATTCAACCTTTATAAAGACCTTTCTATCATGGTTATTCAACCAGTAAAATCATTAGAGACCTGTTTCTATTTGGAGCACCTCCAAACTGAGGGAAAATCGCTGGAGCATACTTCAAGCATAACAATTTCGCAGTCTTACCTGATTTTTGTTTCCATTTTAGTGGGTTGTTTTTTGTTCCAAGTGGTCTCACTGCAAAGGTTGATGCAAAGTTGAAGGACTTTAGGGTTGTTTTGTTCAAAGTGAATAAAAAATTCTAAAACAAACAAAGGCTCAGCCAACAAAATAATTTCTATCGCAAGGTTCCAATGGACTTCTCACGACTTTTGAATAAAAACATTATTTCCACTAAAAACAAACAAGGCTCAGCCAACAAAATAATTTCTTCTCGCATCGCATTCAAGGATCCTTCGCCACCTGATATGGCAGATCCTTGAATTCCTGGACGCGTAGGAACTTTTGGCTGTCTCGGAGTCGAAAGTATTCTAATTGTATAAGGCCATTTTGACTTCGTCATCATCGTTAGTGAACTGTCTCCCACATCCAGAAAGTGCTGCAATCGAGAGAGGCAGATGGTAGTTGGAACGTGCAGGCAAAGATCTACTGGGCTATATGGAGGGTGAGGAGAACTGGAACTTCCAGCCCAGGTCTTGCAGTTTCTGTCCCGATATGCGATCCGAGAGACGTGTGAGAGTCGTGGTCAAGCATTGTCTCGTGAAGAAGGCGAACAGTGTTTCATCCGAGGACGACTGGTGGGCTAAGAAAGCCTCCTCACTTATAGCCCAGATCCTGGCCAGATCTGTTCACGCTCCGATGTATCGACAACATGTTGGAACACTCTGATCTCCTGGGGTGATCAACTTTGAAATGACCTTACAATTATCGAACGAACACCAGTCGAAACAGAAAAAACCAAAGTTCTAATTGAAACGTTGCCAAAAGTTCAAGTGATCTATTAATCATAGATCCTGAATGTGATGGCAATGTGATGGCTTGCTGGGTTTTGAGCCCTTTGTTTTTGAAATAATTGTTATTTATTCAAACTCGTCCTAACTTTTGTATCGGAAACTTTTATCAACAATAGAATGAATGATCAAAATCCTTCGCCACCGATATGGCAGATCATGAATTCCTGACGCGTAGAACTTTGGCTGTCTCTGAGTCGAAGTATTCTAATTGTAAGGCCATTTTGACTTCGTCATCGTTAGTGAACTGTCTCCCATCCAGAAAGTGCTGCATCGAGAGGAGCAGATGGTAGTTGGAACGGGCAAGATCTGGGCTATATGGAGGGTGAGGAAGAACTTCCAGCCCAGGTCTTGCAGTTTCTGTCGATATATCCGAGAGACGTGTGGTCAAGCATTGTCGTGAAGAAGGCGAACAGTGTTCATCCGAGGACGACTGGACCTGGGCTGGGAAAGTTCTTCCTCACTTTCTATAGCCCAGATCTTGCCTCCTCAGGCAACCATCTGTTCCGCTCGATGTAGCACTTCCTGGATGGAAAGCAGTTCACTAACGGAGTCAACATGACCTTACAATTAGAAAGGAACACTTCGACTCGAAACAGCCAAAGTTCTAAGCGTTGGAGATTCATGATCATGCCCAATCGTTGGCGAGGGATCCTTGAATGTGATGGAAATTATTTCGTTGGGTGAGCCTCTTTTGTTTTGAAATAATTGTTATTTATTCAAGGCGCTGCGAACAGTCCGGAAACTTTTGCATCAACCTAATAGAAGATGATCAAAGCAAGCTTCTGAATCGCCTACTGAATTTGCTCTCTCGAAATCTCCATGTTGAGGCATCATTGCTAAACTGAACGCAATTTTTTTCGTATCCTTCTTGATTATTTAGAAATTGTTGATTGGCATTGCCCAAGTTTTGAATCCATATAGAAGCAAAAAAAACCATGGAAAGCAAGATGCGGCGTCGAATGAGTGAGGGCGTAAGCAAGGATAGAATGTAACGAACAAATCTCCCGCTCGGCGGCGTGCCTCCGGTCGGTGCAACTCTGCAGAACCGCTTTGCTTTGTCTAACGTAGGCGAGCAACCGCAACCTTCCTCCAACCTTACTCCAATTTTCGCAATTATGAGGTTCAAAACTCAAAAACCATTTTTGTCACGAGAGCCCTCTATTGGGTGAAAAATCAGGGGTTTTGTGAGAACTGAAAAGTGGAACCCAAAAGGTCAAAAGAGAAGCGGGATTAAGAATGACGGTTGTTGTTAGATCACCAAGCAAGGAGCATGAACATTCTACTATAGGTTTTCTCATTCCACAGCAACAGTAAGCCCACTAAGCTATTTTTTCATCCAAATCTACTCCATTATCCGTAATGTTATTAAAGAATAGGAAGCTTCACAATATCGTAGAAACGTTTTATAATGCACATTCGCATACACATGTGCAGCAAGATATCCCGGTTTCGGGTGTGGTGAAGCAACAAGAATCTCAATGATCATTGGATATTTCCAACGATTAACAAGAGAAGAAGAAGCGCAGACATATGTCACTGCAGGATGTCATTTGAAATGGTAGCCATTTTAAATTTTATAGCGAAACCTTTCTTCCGCTTCTTATAGTCAGCAGGGAATGACATGCCTCGTTATTCCCCAGATATTGATAAAGAGGGTATAGGAAAGACGAACTATGTACGTCTGCAGCCAGGTGTAATACGAAGATTCATGAAATGAAGCTGAAAAGGAAGGGTATTTTTAATAGAGATCACTCCTCCCAACCTAGGGATGAAGGGTATGCAGGCCATTCAGTGGAAAGAACTCGCAAATATGCCGAATGTGAGCAGAGGTTTAGAAAAAAGAGAGCTATGCTGAAAATGTTTATGCTGCATAACGAACGAGCTCTTTAATCGATTCACGATCGACGCTTTTTTAAAAATAAGATTTTCCGCCACAAGAACGACACTGAAACCTTCTCATGAAACAAATGTATTAACCTATCCTAGACTCGAGAACGAATTTCGTGGGCCATCTGTGGCTTCACTATAGCACAATATTCAGGAACTTTCGTGAAAATAACTTGGACTCTAATAAAATAAACGGCTGCAAAAACAATTGTCCAAGCACACTATGAGTTCGTTTTTCATTTGTTGCCGTTTCTTAGCTTTCTTAGAAGGAAATCATAGCTGGAGCCGTGCAATTATACTTCGACTGGAAACGTGGCAACACTATTAGAGTGCCTATTATGACCCCAGAATATCGTTTTTCATAATCTAAGCGGCGCTTACACCCATCGTAACGAAATCTAAATCATACGAAAATTGAGAGCGAATGCCTGATCCGTGAATCGCATTTAAAATGACCCATCTGGCAGACCATCACTAGAACTGTGGTGACGGAATAATATTCCCCACTTGACATGCTGTGATTTCAAGCAGTTTTTTTCTCTGTGAGGAAAGAGTTTTACGAGAAAAATCTTGGTACATATAATGTTTAACTCACAAACAGCTACGCGATGGACATAAAAACGAAAATCGATTTCCGGTGGTATGCCATTCGAGCAAACGTGTCCCACCGTTTTCTCGAATCACCACCGATGGGCCACCGTTATACGGTAACACAATATTGCACGGGGTCCGAGCCTGCAGTCACCCAAAGTTAGGCGTCGTCAGCTTGGGGGTGTGCGGAATTTTCTGTTTTCTGTTTTCCCATTTTGACCACTTTATTCTGTTTTCGGTTTTCTGTAAAAATAGGCAAAATTGGGCAGAAAACAGAAAACATGAACTTACGACTTGTTGCAAATTTACTCCATAAACAAGGCGTCAGACGCTCAGAAAGATAGACACATACGTGCGACAACGGTATACGATTTAGAAAACCTCACCCGCATTCTCTGCAGTACTTTATGGTTACTCAGACAGTAGCAGGCCCGGAGCACAACCGATCCCGCCCTCTCCGCCCACTGCGACCGAAACGCAGAACAGTTGATATTCGGACTTGCGGTGCGTTTCGGTTGTGAATGCAAAAGTGCAGCGCGTTCAAGTTGCTCTCCGGGCTACATGCGTTGACTGACGCGCGCATTTCGAAATTGGATGAATCAATTGATGAGCATCTGGGATTCCTGCGCTTTTTTGAGCGGGATTCTCACTGTTTCTCTTGTAGGGCATGTAAGTGATTTCCTCTGCTCCATTTTGCGCTCAATATTCGACCATCCTAGAATTCACTATATTCTTCATGTTTGTGCAATATTTAGACTGTATTCAAAAAATGAAACGTTAACATGTCTTTCAGAGCGCATTTTGCAAATTTTCATGGAGAGGGAGATGTTTGGGATTTATTTAATCATTTAAAAAAACGAGAAAAACGAATCGCTCGGATATCTAAATTTATTTCAATGTATATTTAAATTTGTGTTTAAACTTTAATGTTTGAAAAAATTGTGCCATGCATACTTTCCATTGTTAGCTTTGAATCGTTCAACGAGATCATTAGAAGAACCTACAACTAATAGCAGTAGAATCAGGTGAAATCAGAAGATTAATAGGTGAAGTTGTGAGGAAGTTGTGACGGAATCAAAAAATTCTAAGCAGGGAAAGTGTATTTAGCTGAAAGGTATTTTATAATCAGCACCAACTTAGAAAAGGGACAATTAAGGGTCACATAAATTCAAGGAAATTAAGTAGGGTGGGGGAATATGGTGAATGTGTGGAAATCGTTGGATTCTGCCTTGAAAAATCGATTAGCTCAAATGGGCGCGATGACCAGCCGATCAGCGAAGCGTCTGAACCACGTCGATGTATCGATTTTTTGCAACTGTGTTTGCTAAAATCCCGATTGATCAAAGCGCCAGGGGCGCAACCATTCACGCTGTATGATGTACTGTGACGTCATCAGCCGGGACAGTTGCGCTCAGGGCGCTGCGTGATTCAATCTCGTCCGGAGCTTGCCAAAGCGCGCAACGTATGCGGCCTGGATCGCAACATATGTGAGCCGAAAATTGCCAAATTTGTCACCTTGAGCGCAACATGGATGCGGCTTCGGGTGCATTCGGGTGGGCTCAGGGCCTGCTATCGCGTCTGAAATTAAAGGCAGCTTGAACACGCTCGAAAAAGTTGTTGAGATAACCACTTTTCTAAAGTCATAATGCTCTAATTATACTGCTCACGCCGTTGGAAGCGTCAAAAACGAGTCAAAACTATTAAATTTCAGCAAAAACAAATCGAAAAATTTCTGCAATCCCGCCCCTGAGCTTCTGCGACCCCGTCCCAAAATACAAACTCGTCCAGATTGATAGTACTTTAATACGGTCCCTTTGGCTGGTTTTTGATGCTTCCAGCGAGATCAGCGTTCTATTACGAGCTGTAGGAGTATATCGGCTTCTCTATCTCAACCATTTTGCTGCTAGTATTCTCTGTTTAAACCGCGCGCGGTAAAACTCGTGCTTTTTCGCCCGATACAAAATAGCCGTTATTCCTCTATTTGCACACATATTTCGTTCGTTTTTCCATCAATTCCCGATACGACCAGCTCCAAACCTTTGATTTCCGTCATAAAATCGATACCATTTTTGAGCATGTCTGCTGCCTTAAACTCGTCTATCTCGCTACGGTGGGTACCCGAACTATGGTGGGGTAGCGGCAGGATGCGCTGCTGCTCGCTCGACAGGGCAGGATTTGATCCTCTCCCAGGGTCAACCAGATCTACTGTCCCTACGAAGTCCTCGATTTGGTACTAGATTCATGTAAGGAGATGAATGGTATGACTGGGATGTCAGTCCCGTACTGTATAGCCCTGAAGGTATCCAAGTCTATATGGCATAGACGTCTAATGTGCTGCATATTCCAATAGGGATTTAAGAAGACAAGTTTTCTTCT